>CAVNZG010000385.1:0-80402 GCA_963693315.1 Diogma glabrata | reverse complement strand
GCATGCATGTCAACCAAGCTGACACACGCTCAAACCAAATATTCGGCTACAGAAAAGGAGTGTTTGGCAGTGATCGAAGCAATTAGAAAATTTCGGAATTACATCGAAGGTGTACATTTTAAAGTCATTACCGACCATGCATCGCTCACATGGCAAACCCAAGGATTGTAAGTCCTTGATTGTAGAGCTGCCGTAATGAGGCAGTTGGTTGTAATATATTTTATAAAATAGTTTTTTTAGTATTTTAAGACTACAAAGCAAACCCTAGGATTTGTTGTTAAAGCTGCCGTAATAAGATAGTTATTCGTTATTAGGGTATTTTTGGGCTACAAGGCAAAGCGTAGTATTGTAAGTCCTTGATAGTAAAGCTGTCGTAATGAGGTAGTTATTTGGTATTAGTTCATGTAAAGTTTTAGGGTATTTTGGGGCTACAAGGCGAATCGTAGTATTGTAAGTCCTTGATAGTAATGCTGCCGTAATGAGGTAGTTATTTGGTATTAGTTCATGTAAAGTTTTAGGGTATTTTGGGGCTACAAGGCGAATCATAGTATTATGTACAACGCAACCTTAATAGACAACTTAATTAAAAAACACAAGAGCCGAATCAACAACAACACAATTAACTCAAATACCGATGCAATATATATTAGCTCTGATTATTCGTTGTTCATACCTTATGCCATCAAAAATGTATTACACAGATACAATATCAAAATCGGTACAAGAACGAAACACAATGTGAAAGCCAAATTAAGAGAAAGAACGAAAACAGATTTAACAAAATCTACAGGCGTGTATAAAATTGAGTGCCAAACATGCCACAAATTTTACATCGGCCAAACGGGAAGGTGCCTTTTAAAACGATATAAGGAACATCTACCAGGAAAAAACCACACAGCAAACAGCACTTCCAATTATGCCCAACATTTAATAAACTCCGGCCATAACCACACAAGCTTCGACGAAGAGGTAACATCATTACACTATTGTAATAAAGGTCGACTGTTGGACACTTTGGAAGAATTTGAAATATATAAAGCTTTTAAAAACAACAGTCATCAAATTCTTAATGACAAATTAATATTCAAACAGAATTCTCTTTTTGAAACTTTACTTGCAACAGCTGATTGAAATCACTAATACAATTAAATCATAACAATAATACCAACACCCGTTACAGTTTTCATAAAAACATTTTTAGTCTCATTTTGATTTTAATTTGTTGTTTTATGTTAGTTTAATTTTACATACAACTGATGATGGTAATCAATATTACCGAAACATGTTTTGAATAAACTCTTTTATAAAATAAAACGCCACATGACGGGATAAAAACCGCGTATACTAAACTCTGTGATAGTAAATGTAACCTAGCTAATTTTTTATTTAATTTTTTATTTATTTTTTAAAAGATCTATGTTCTATTTATTATTAAATTGTGCCGTATACGTATGTTTGTAAAGTCAAAATTTAAAATATTAAAAATCAAAATTTTAATAATTTGTTTATAATTTGATATGATTACTGACCGCCCATTCATTTATTTTATACATGTCTTCTTGCATTTACATGAGATCATCGCAACTCAATTCGTTATATAGGACTGCAGTGTCATCTGCATACATTTGAGGTTTTCCATGTAAATACAGACCAAATAGGTCATTTACATATACATATTATAAATAATAAAGGACCCAATAGGGAGCCTTGGGGAACACCATGTTTTATATCTAGAGAAGAACTTAAAGTTTCATCAATTTTCACAAACTCAGAGCGACTTTTTAGATATGATTCAAATATTTTAAGCTCATTAGTACCTACATCTATTTTGTGTAACTTAAACAATAATTGTGCTGATTTTATAGTGTCAAACGCCTACTGAAGATCTATAAATATACATGAAGTATATAATTTTCTATCTAGCCCCTCTTTTAACTTTAGAATCATTTGACCAGTAGCTGCTAATGTACTTGACCCACTCATAAATCCAAATTGATTTTCGTTTATGATTTTATTATTTAAACAAAACTTTTGCATTGTTTATATATGACAATTTCCATGCATTTTGAGAACGTAGAGAGAATTGATATCGGTCTGTAATTAGAAACTTCATAAGAATCTCCGGATTTGAATACAGAGCATACCTGCGCTACTTTGAGAACATCGGGAAAGCAATAAGATTCCATTGACTGATTGATAAGATCAACCAATTTTGGGGATACTATTTCATTGTAGTGGAAGCAGAATCTAGATAATATTTTATCAAATCCTTTAAAATTGATTTAAATTCTTAATAATTTCGGTAATTTCTTGGAGATTAGTTGGTGTTAGGGTAGAAGACAACAACATTTTGGTCAATACTCTCTTCATTTGAAGCCATATTTTGAGGTAACAGAACATCAAGCAATTGACAAAATATTCATTAAACCAATTACAGGTTAGCGTTTTATCATCGATTGTTTGACCCTGACTATTTTTAATTTTAATAACTTTCGAGTTCTTTGATTTATTAAAAACAAATTTATTTAACATTTTCCACAGATTTCGCGCATCACTTTTATCGTTCATTTAATGTTATTAAGCGTTTTCGTAAGAGTTACATTATTGAATTAAAGGTAAGAATCAATTTATTCTAACTGACCAACTTATTGAACAAGAAGCCGAATTCCGGCAGGCAAGACAAAAATTACACTCACAGTGTAACGTGGTTTGAGAATACATCAGTGGGAGTGAAAAGAAAATTGATACCAGGTTTGCTACCTTAAACAGGCCATAAATTGAAAACCAAAATTTTACATTTGAAACCAAAGCTGGTGCTGTGGCTAAACCCGCTTACCAATTATGCTATAACTTGAGGTAGGGGATTGTTTTGGACCCACCTTTCAGTTTATATGCCATTCCCCAAGATTTGCGACAACTTTTTTTTTCGCTAAAAAAACAGGTAAGGGGTTAACCCATGCTTTTTTTGCAAAATTTTTGTCAAAAAAAAATTGAAAAAATATGCTGGCGGTAATCTCTAGATGTCAATTTAAGCGAAATAAGTCAAAATACCAGGTTTGCTACCTTAAACAGGCCATAAATTGAAAACCAAAATTTTACATTTGAAACCAAAGCTGGTGCTGTGGCTAAACCCGCTTACCAATTATGCTATAACTTGAAGTAGGGGATTGTTTTGGACCCACCTTTCAGTTTATATGCCATTCCCCAAGATTTGCGACAACTTTTTTTTTCGCTAAAAAAACAGGTAAGGGGTTAACCCATGCTTTTTTTGCAAAATTTTTGTCAAAAAAAAAATTGAAAAAATATGCTGGCGGTAATCTCTAGATGTCAATTTAAGCGAAATAAGTCAAAATACCAGGTTTGCTACCTTAAACAGGCCATAAATTGATAACCAAAATTTTACATTTGAAACCAAAGCTGGTGCTGTGGCTAAACCCGCTTACCAATTATGCTATAACTTGAGGTAGGGGATTGTTTTGGACCCACCTTTCAGTTTATATGCCATTCCCCAAGATTTGCGACAACTTTTTTTTTCGCTAAAAAAACTTCCTAACTTTCAATTAAAAAAATATACATATATATAAATCCAATTTTTTATATGGAAAAAACTTCAAAAACCATTACTATAACAATATTTATTTCGATTCTTCACACACCTTGTGGAGTAAGATAGTATTTCTATGAAATAGAGGATTAAATCTATCAAAATTGCGAAAGAAGTTTTTTAAAAGAAGTAAATACGCCTTGATTTCGAGGTTTGAAAATAAATATTTAAATTGCAATACCTCTTTTTCGATACGTATAATCGAAATAATGACACAAAACAGCCCAATTTTTTAATATGTTCAAAATGCATTGATGCATAGAGAAGAGCCATTTTGTAGTTGCAGGTGATTTTATTTTTCGTGTCGTAGTGTGAAAATATTCCTGAAACGCAGAAATATGTTATTGCTTTCGGGATTTTCTGAACGCTTGTTTCTATTTCCGTAAGAAATATCAGAACATCAACATCAGAAGGCTGAAATTTCATCGATTTTACTGTATAATATAAAGGCGATGAATGGCAGATTCATTTAAACAAAATTATTGAGCAATCAACATCTTTCTGGAAGCATAGTAAAAAAAAAGTTGTTGCGATCATTTTGAATAAGTGTAAAATTTAAAACGCTTCTACAATTAATTGCGAAAAAGCCCACACTTGCCAAGTACCAGACTTTAAAAAATTAATGGCACTTTTAGAAACTTTTGTTTCTTTTGTCAGAAATGGACATGGTAGAAAGTTTTGCCGCTTTCGCTCTATAAATTTCTGTTTTTAGGGTTCCGTTTTTTATACGGAACACTATTGGTGAGAGTACAACGTGTTTTTCACATTATTTCGATTATCTCGTGAACCATTAATCCGATGAACTTAAAATTTGAGGTGCTTATAAAACTAACCTATCCACACAAGATGGCGGGTTAAAAAATAAATAAAGTTGTGTTCGTTTGTTTTAAGGAGGTACGATGTAAAGCCTTTGAAAACATACATTTTTTTAGCGAGACGAGTAGGGCTTCATTTCAGCATTTTTTAAAAATATATTTTGGAATTTTACACCTCACCATTTTTTGTATAATTTTGAAAAATGACGTTTTCGGGATGTTTTATTGCCCCGATTAACTCCGACCCTACTTCATCGAAAATCTTGAAATATATTTGGAATGATAGAAAATTGAAGAGGTTTTTAATGAAAAATATAGAAAAGTGGCAGACACTCATAACTATATTTATCAAAGGGGTGGGAATGTTAAAGGGTAAAAACATCATTTAAAACCAGGTCATGTGGGGTGTCATTTGAAAGAGCACTTGATTTTAGAAATATTGCCATATTTTTCAGAATTTTGTATTGCATAGTTTTTGAATTATTATCAATAAAGTGACACAAAAAGTTGGTCCCCCCCCCCCTTGCATTTCGAGCCTAATTAACAGAAAAATTTGAAAAAATTCACAGAGACAGGAAGTTTGATAAACTCTGAACGAAAAATATAGCGAACCCTCAAATAATTATATTTTTGTGTTTTTAAGGGATTGGGGTGGGGAAGGGTGAAAAAAAACTTTTTTGACCCAAGCGAGTGGGGTGTCATTTGAAAGAGGATCATATTTCAGACACTTTGCAATTTTTTTTAGAATTTTGTGGTACACAGTTTTTGAGTTATTCTAAAAAATGTGCACATTCCAGACCGTTCCCCCCCCCTACGTTTCGACACTGATTGACAGAAAAAATTGAAAAAATTCATACAGACAGGAAATTTGCTATATTTTGAACGAAAATTATAGCGAACTCTCAAATAATTATATTTCTGTGTATTTAGGGGATGGGTGTAAAGAGGGTAAAAAAAAACTTTTTTTGACCCATACGAGTGGGATGTCATTTGAAAGAGCACCAAATTTCCAAAACATTGCAGTTTTTTGTAGAATTTTCCGGTACACCGTTTTTGAGTTATTTTAAAAAACGTGCAAATTCCAGACCGTTCCCCCCCCTACGTTTCGACACTGATTGACAGAAAAAATTGAAAAAATTCATAGGAACAGGAAATTGGCTATATTTTGAACGAAAATTATAGCGAACTCTCAAATAATTATATTTCTGTGTATTTAGGGGACGGGTGTAAGGGGGGTAAAAAAAACTTTTTTTGACCCAAGCGAGTGGGGTATCATTTGAAAGAACACCAAATTTCCAACACGTTGCAATTTTTTTTAGAATTTTGCGGTACACAGTTTTTGAGTTATTCTAAAAAATGTGCACATTCCAGACCGTTCCCCCCCCCCTACGTTTCGACACTGATTGACAGAAAAAATTGAAAAAATTCATAGAGACAGGAAATTTGCTATATTTTGAACGAAAATTATAGCGAACTCTCAAATAATTATATTTCTGTGTGTTTAGGGGATGGGTTTAAGGAGGGTAAAAAAAACTTTTTTTGACCCAAGCGAGTGGGGTATCATTTGAAAGAACACCAAATTTCCAAAATATTGCAATTTTGTTTAGAATTTTGCGGTACACAGTTTTGGAGTTATTCTAAGAAATGTGCAAATTCCAGACCGCCCCCCCCCCCTACGTTTCGACACTGATTGACAGAAAAAATTGAAAAAATTCATAGAGACAGGAAATTTGCTATATTTTGAACGAAAATTATAGCGAACTCTCAAATAATTATATTTCTGTGTGTTTAGGGGACGGGTGTAAAGGGGGTAAAAAAAAACTTTTTTCGACCCAAGCGAGTGGGGTATCATTTGAAAGAGCACCAAATTTCCAAAATATTGCAATTTTGTTTAGAATTTTGCGGTACACAGTTTTGGAGTTATTCTAAGAAATGTGCAAATTCCAGACCTCCCCCCCTACGTTTCGACACTGATTGACAGAAAAAATTGAAACAAATTCATGGAGACAGGAAGTTTGCTATATTTTGAACGAAAATTATAGCGAAGTCATTTGAAAGAACACTTAATTTAAGAAACATTGCAACATTTTTTAGAATTCTGCGATGCACAGTTTTTTAGTTATTGATGAAAAAAAAGTGCTATTTTAAGTGTATGTATACCACCCTATATTTCGACGCTGATTTATAGAACAAATATTCCCAATTTAGACCGTTAAAATACTGGTTAAATCTTTCTTTAGCTAACATAAACAGCTATGGATAAGATTTAACCTCAAGTAACATTTTTGATCAATGTAGATGTGATTGACATTTACTATAGACGTTTACGATTAAAGATTTATTCTGTTATGCGTCCATAGTCTGGCGATATAAAGACTTTACAACATAACTTTATGTCATTTATTTTTGATATTGTGTTCTTTTACATTCACGGAACCCTTGGCGAGCGAATTTTATTCGCACTTGTCCGACTTTTTTTTTTCGTTTTCGATAATTTGGTTTAATATACTATTGGGCTGTATAGATATTAGGACTTAAATCGTTAAGGGATTTTTGTTATGGAACCAAATATTAAATAATATTTGTTTTTTTCTAATGGCCAATTCGACAGAAAAACAAATATTTTTGTAACGGTTTAATTATTGAGAAGGGAAGAAATTTATTGATACTAAAACATTTTAGTCAAACAAAATTTGTAGTATATTATTATTTTATTTTTATATTTATTTTCACTCGGATATAATGGCCAAACAATCTACCAGAGCTCCTAATTCCTGGTCAAATTAGTAAATTGCTTTATTTATTTTTGTTAAATAATCTTTCGTTGGTACAATTTAAAGTATCAGAACCTTTAGGTGGTTCAGACCATAATTTGATTTCCACTCATTTAAATTTACAAGTTCCTAAACAGTTTCAATCTATTCCTAGTCTTATTTGGGTTGCAGATTGGCAGGAGCTTAGAAATATATGTTTAATTCAAACATTTCTGCTCCTCATTTTTCAGAAATAGTACTCGTGGGTATGCGCAGGTTTATTCCGATAGATGGTTCTGGATGCTGATCTTTAGGTTTCGGGTAAATGTGAAGAAGCAATAAAATTTAAAATAAATGCTCTTTAAAAAATGGCCAGTATACCGCCAATTCCAAAAAAGTTGCTAACACAAATTTAACAAATGGGTTTGGTAAAATATTTGAGAAGTTTATTGATTTTAAAATTATGAGCTTCTTATATCATCAGAAATACTTAATGAAAGACAATACGGTTTCCGTAAAGGAAGAGCGACGGGAAATCTACTTTTTTTGTCACATATATCTGGAATAGTCGGTTGAAAACCTTGGTGAGACTTTCATTGCTGCTCCGCAATTCAAATCTTACTAATGAGCTTGATTGGTTGTATGTGAAATGTATATACTCTAAGAAAAGGTCCTAACTGATCGATATTACTCAAATACTTGTTTTGTTATAACATCGATCAGTTCTCTTGTAATTGTGATTAGTTAAGTGAATAAATAATCTCAGTCTCAACTTGACTGTTGATTAAATAAGATTATTGTGTTTTAATAATTTTGGAGAACATAACAATGGCGACGAGATAGAGGCGAACCGCACAGGTATTTAACAATTTTTAGTTGTTTTAAAATATAAAACAAAAGTGCATGGTTTAAATAAATTAAAAAATAAAAAGTTTAATTTATATTTAATTAAATATGTTTTGCCATGATAAAATGGTTACAACGTAACAAAGGAAAGAGTGTTTGATAAAAATTCTGTAATTGTTTCTTCAATAAAAGTGAATTTTTCGTTTTTTATAAGAGTTACCAAATTGTATTGGTTAAATAAATAGCACTTACGGAATACATACATAATATATAAGTTAATTAAATCTATAGCAGGTTTCATCGTGCAGGTAATTTGTGAATTAAAATTATTTTATTTGGGTTACCAATTTATTGGTTAATTAAAAAAACATGTTCTTCCGTTATCTTGGAGTAAATTAATTATAAATTTAGCTCGATAAAATGATTGGAACAATTGAACCATTCACACCTGGAGGTGATTTTGAGCGTTATTTAATGCGAATTGGTGAATTTTTCAAATGTAATGACGTTCAAGACGAAAAAAAGGTCTCGCTCTTTATTACATTTATTGGTCCGGATACGTTTGAGATACTATGTCGGCTACTACATCCTGATTCGCCTGTAACAAAGGGTTATGCCGATATCACCAGGGTTTTGAATGATCATTTTCAACCATCTCACATAGAAATTGCCGAAAGTTTTAAATTTTTCAAGAGAGATCAAAAAATGAATCAGTAAGTGAATATGTAGTTGTTCTTAAAACCTTAGCTGCAACGTGCAATTTTGGGGAGTTCTGGAAAGAGCGCTTAGAGATAAGTTTGTGTTGGGCTTATGTGAAGAAAAAATTCAGACTGCTTTACTTTCTGAAAAGGATCTCACTTATAAAAAAGCTTTTGAGCTAGCGATAAGCATTGAGATGACAGTAAAAGAACAGAGAAATATTAAAACAGAGCCAAAATTACAAGTAAATATGGTGGACATGGCACCAGGACCAAGTTATTCCAGTGCAAGTCATCGCAGTCGATCAAAAAGTCGTAACGAAAACTATAGAGGAAGGAAAACATCGATATATCGTTCACCTACACCATATAGATCTAAATCAACTAGAAGTTCTAGTGGAGAAAATTATACACCATATAGATCAAAACCCAATAGGAGTTCCAGTGAAGAAAGTTATAACAGGAGTTTAAGTAAAGAAAAGTACATATATAATTGCAATAAATGTACTGGTAACCATCCATTTCATCAATGCGTGGCCAGGAATTGGGAATGTTACAATTGCGGTCAACGGGGACATTCGTTAAGGGCTTGCAGAAACAGACGAAGTGGTCGTAGATGGGATAGCAAAGTAGATAATCAGTTAAATAATTTTAAAATTAATAATTTATCGTATAATATTGAATGTTTTCAACCTCCATTAATACTAAAATTTTGCATAGAAAATAAAATTTTCGAAATGGAGATTGATAGTGGTGCATGTTTTTCTGTTGTTAGTAAAAAGTTTTACGATACCCATTTTAATTATTTGCTTTTAAATGACATTAAAATTAATAGTATACGTGTAATTTCAGGAAATAAAGTTAACATTCTGGGTGATATATCTGTTACAGTCAAGTGGAGTGGACAAGAAATTAAGTTAAATATTTGTGTTCTGGACACGAACGCGAATTTTATGCCGATCATGGGTCGTAATTGGATGAAGATAATTTTTCCAAACTGGAGAGCAACATTTTTACAAGCATCTATCAATAGCCAAGGAGTTAGAAGCGATCAAGGTATAATCCAATTATTGCAAACCGAAGTTAAGGATCCGCCGAGGAAAAGTCAGGTGACGTTGTCCTTAATAAAAGAATTAACGGTGTTAGCTCCAAATATTTTTAACTCTAATAATAAAGATCCAATCCAAAATTTTTTCGCTGACATTGTTCTTAAAGATCATTTTCAACCTATATTTCACAGAGCGTATACAGTTCCTTTTGGAATTAAAGAAAAGGTAGAAAAAGAGTTAAATAGATTGGTTGAAGATAAGGTTTTAATTCCGGTTAAGTATAGCGATTGGGCGTCACCTAGGGTTGTGGTTCCCAAAGCAAACGGATCAATAAGGCTATGTGGTAATTTTAAAGTCACCATTAATAAATTTGTCAATATGGAGCATTATCCATTACCAATTATAGATGATGTTTTTGCTTCTCTCGCGGGGTTTTCTTGTTTCTGTGTAATAGATCTTAAGGGAGCATACCAACAACTAGCACTAAGCGAGAGGTCAAAGCCATTAACAACCATTAATACCCATAAAGGGTTGTTCCAATTCCAAAGGCTACCGTATGGAGTTTCCTCTGCTCCATCGATTTTTCAAAGTGTTGTTGATCAGGTTTTAAGTAACATTTTGGGGGTGATCAGCTACTTAGATGATACTTTAATTGGGGGTATTGATGAAAATGATACTAGAAAAAAATTAAAAGAAGTCCTTCTTAGGTTAAATAAATATAATATCAAAATAAACGTAGAAAAATGTAAATTTTTCAAAAGTTCTGTTGAATACCTGGGCCACATTATTTCAAAAAATGGTATTAAACCAAATCCAACGAAAGTTGATGCAATAATCAAAGCTCCAGCTCCCAAAAACGTGTTAGAATTGCAATCTTTTTTGGGGTTGGTAAATTATTATGGGAAATTTGTTCCAAGCCTTTCTACATTATTACATCCACTATATTCTCTTTTACGTAAAAACGAAAAGTTTGAATGGTCGGAGGCATGCGAAGTTAGTTTTACGAAATGCAAACAATCATTATCAAGTGATAAATTACTTGTGTTTTATGATCCAAAACTTCCTCTAATTGTTTCCTGTGATGCAAGTCCTTACGGCGTAGGAGCCGTTTTAGCTCACTTAGTAAATAATGAAGAAAGGCCAATTCTTTTTGTATCTAGTACTTTGAGTCCCGCTGAAAAAAATTACAGTCAGTTACATCGAGAGGCGCTAGCTGTAGTTTTTGCTGTTAAAAAATTTTACAAGTATTTATATGGTAATAAATTTATAGTCTATAGCGATCATAAGCCACTTCAAGAAATATTTAATAATAAAAAAGGTTTGTCAGCGGTCGCTGCACAAAGAATTCATAGATGGGCCTTGTACTTATCTTCATTTAATTATGAGATTAAATATCGCAAAAGTTCATTAATTTGTAATGCGGATGGGTTATCGCGTCTGCCAGTAGGGAATGATACCGGTTGGACTGAACCGAAAATTAAAAGTTTTAATTTGTCTTCGGATTTACCAATTACACAAGAGGAAATCGCAAGAGAAACTAAAAGTGATGTAAATTTAAAACAGGTTTTTTCATTTTTAATGAACGGATGGCCAAACATTATTCCAAATCCTTTGAAGAAGTATTTCAACTTGTGGAACGCGTTGTCCTGCGAAAATGATTGTTTGTTTTATGCAAACAGGGTAGTAATTCCAGATTCGCTTCAAAATAAAATTTTAAAACTACTCCATGAAACACATTTTGGGATTGTCAGAATGAAATCTTTGACTAGGGAACTGGTGTGGTGGATTGGAATAGATGGCGATATCGAAGATTATGGGGAATCTTGCATTATGTGTAACATACACCAAGATCAATTTGCCATTTTTGGACTACCTACTGAGATCTGCATGGATAACGGTCCACATTTTTCGTCCTACGAATTTTCTAAATTCTGTAAATATAATAATATTTTATTGACGCATTCCCCTCTATACGCATGGAGGGATCAGTTTTTATCAATTTGTTAATTTTTTTCTATTTTTTGATCCACGGGTGTGACAACCCCGCGTACTCCAGTCCCTGCTATTGGCATATGAGTTAACGTGAGATATCGCATACCACTGGCAATAGCAGTGAGATATCACTAGCCAAGGTGATTTCTTAGGGGTGCTGGCGGATGAACCGTATTCAGTCAACGGTAGCACTCTCAATCTTAGCTAATGAATATTCCTTGAAGCTGGAACGCTGTAACTTGCTCGAAGAAACGAGCCTTCATATAACTATATATCTGAGCTTTAATCAACTGCGTCCCATAATCAAGGATTATGCCATTAGTTGGACTATTGGCAAACCAATTTTAGTTTTGTTCCTGCAAATTTTTAAAACAAATTTGCTTTTTATCTCTTATTTTATTTTTATTTTCCCTATCCTATCACGAAATATTGGCCTATGTCATATTTTATATGTGATAGGATTTATGGTTTAGTTATCCATTATTTAACAAAAAAATATTAAAAAAAAAAAACAGATTTGCGTCCATTAACATCCTTTGAACGCATGTTGTTGTGGGACCTTGGTCTTAAAGGGTTTTTATGTGTTGTTGTGACACATATTGTAATGCCTACTACACATCACATTTTATTTAAAAAAAAAAAAAATACCACCCCCAAAGCAACGGTTTGGCTGAAAGGGCAGTGCGTACTGCAAAAAGATGGCTCAAAAGATCGGTAAATGAGGGGCAGAAAATCGATGATTTGATATGGAATTTTTTGTTTGATTACAGGTCTACTCCAACTACAGTAACAGGTATATCACCAGCAGAAATGATTTTTAAGTTTAAACCACACACAATTTTAAATAAACTGAATTCAAAAAGGCAGGTAAAATCGAACATTAAAAAAGTAAGATTTAGTATCCCAAATACTGGTAGTAATAAGAATAAAATTTTTCGTAAAGAAAATAAATTTTCCTTGTTGGCAGGTCAAAAAATTTTATATTTGAATAATTATTGTAAAAATGAAGCAAAATGGATCGAGGGCGAGATTGTGGAACGGTTGTCACAGTGTTTGTATTTAATTTGTGTTCGTGGTTCTAGGCGAACAGCGCACCGAAATCAGCTGAAGATATTCAATAGAGATCGTAATAAATTTGAATTTTATCCAACTGAACGGGTTATATTACGTAATAAGCGCAGGCACAAACAAATTGACAATCGTCCTTCAAAACGAGCCAGATCTGAGAGAACAAATTATTTTTTAAGAGATATTGCAAAGGCTGTTTAAAAATTAATTATAAAGAAACACATTATAATGCAACAATGTGAATACGCATCCTCTCGTAATTAGAAATAATTCTTTTGATTGATTTTGTTGTATTTTTTTATAGACAATATTGTTAATTTATTATAACTATACTGTTGTACATAAATATGTACATAAAGAGTCTGTATTATATATTCATAACAAAATATTTTTTTTTAGAAAAGTTAAATTAAAGGGAAAGAGAATATATCTTTAGTATAATATTAGCAGTAACCATAATCGTATGTGAATAAATTTTTTTTATATAATGTATTGTAAAATTAAAAGGGAGAAATGAAATGTATATACTCTAAGAAAAGGTCCTAACTGATCGATATTACTCAAATACTTGTTTTGTTATAACATCGATCAGTTCTCTTGTAATTGTGATTAGTTAAGTGAATAAATAATCTCAGTCTCAACTTGACTGTTGATTAAATAAGATTATTGTGTTTTAATAATTTTGGAGAACATAACAGTATGTTACTGATTTGAAGGTACACAAATAGACTATGGACGAACGCGTGTGTCCGCCTAGATCAAATTAATTTTACCTGAACAGAGTATCAATAGCAACCCATCTTTTTAAGGTTCGAGTGACAAGATGTAGCTTCTCAAAGAAAATTTTTAACAGAATCTAGCATCTCTGGAATGCCTTACTGACGTGGGTCTTCCTTGATAATTGTAATCCACAAAACATTAAAAATAGCGTTAATCGTCAAAGATAATTGATCAATAGTGAGTAACCTTTGATCCCTAGTTGGCATCGTATCTTATACGATATTCAGAGATGTTTATCTATAATTTCTTATGGTTAACACTAAATAATGTCTAACTTTAAAAAACAATACTTAAATGAAAAATTATTGGTTAGGAGGGGAGCGAACCCTAAACCCCCCCCCCCCCCCCCTTGTGTGCGCCCCTGACATTTGACATCCAGAGTAACTCCATGTATTTTGTCGTCTCTTGAAGCGATGACGGTATAATGAATTCAAAATCTACCTCATGAGGACCAGATCATTTTGGTGTTACGAGGAATCTAGGTTAGATAGTGAAAAGTTGAAGGTCAAAACAATCAATTAATTACGAGTTTCTTAAACGGTTCTCACATGGCCGAAACAAACTAAAGTATTCATTTACATGAATCAAATAGTTTGTTCACACAAAACTTGAAATCGATAATCAAAGTTCTTACTCTAAAACAAATCCCAAATAAAGTAATAACAGTTTAAGCACAATGAAGTACCAAACTATAGTCCGAAAAATTACAAAATAAGAAAAAATAAACCTTTTTAAACACAAAAACCAAATTACATGAAAGAAAAAGCTTTTCCATAAAAAATAAATTTTCCCAACAAAAAATAACACAAAGTTTCTGTTCTTCTTTATTGAATAAAATGCCGTAAAAGAAAATAGACTAAAAGAAAACCAAGGATTTGCCTTAATAGTGAATTGCAAAAGTTTAGACCAAAATCAAACGAACAACAACTTTAAAAGAACTTAACTAGCTTTTAATTTAATAAAACATAAAAATTGCATCTTAAGAAAACCAGATGATGAAATCTGATCATGCACCATTAAATAGATTTTGTAAATAAACTGTTGGTTTTACTTTAAGTTTATGCTTTTATGACAAACTAAATGTTTTTAAGAGTTTTTGAGATTCACGCTTTAAATACTTATGGAATTTGATTTAAATGAATTATTTTTATGACTTTAGTTGAACAAATTGCTTTGTCGATTTGAATAAAAGAAAAAATAATCTTCAGCGGAATTCTAAAAGTCTGAAGTCGTAAGTTTTTTACCTCTTCATTGCAAAAATACGGTTTTAACTAGTAGGTGATAAATCGCAATTTTGCGATGAAGTGATAAAAACTAATCACTTTACCGCTTCTCAGTTACAACACTCACCTGGATATCCCTTACATTAATTTTATTTACAATAATTTTATCAGTGATAGTCGAAATTAATATTCTTTTTGGAAAAATTTTAGCCACACTAAAAACCTAATCGCAAAAAACTAAAATAATTTATAATTCATGTAACAATCGAACGAATCAGCGTTTCATTTTTAAAGCAACAATTCAAAAAATATATCTCAACATTTTGCCTAAATTAATATTTCCTGTAAAATTAAATAATAAATTGAATGAAAATTTTATCCATAACATAAATATTTCCAGCTATAAAAACTATTAAAAATTTTTTTCTACATTTGCTAAGTTTTATTGAAATTATTTATGCTTTTAGTTTTTGGAATAAAGAATTACACTTTTAGGAAATAAAGTTGTGAAACATTTAGACATTTTGTAACAAAGCCAACTAAAAATAAACACACTTTTCTTGTCGTGGTGGTTGAAGAAAGAAAAGAAAAGAAAAAGCATGATGCACTACCATATTGAACACATTGGTTAAAAGTCTTTTAAGCTCATATTTAACCGGAAGCTTACACAATATTAGGTGCTGAGGTACTTATAAGTAATTTTACCTAATACTGGAATATCAATTATTAACATTTATCAAGAGAGGTATGTCTGTTCTGTTGCTTCCGATAAAATAATTTTTCTGCATCTACTTCATTAAATAACAAAATGTATCTCCGTCTAAACTTATAAATTTTGTAAAAAAAAAACATTATTTTCCATCCTAGCTTATGGCACAACTTTTGTTGTCATCTTACCGAATAACTTTTTCTAAACTAAAAACAATGTAGTCATAAAATTTTTTGTTGAATTTTCCAATTTTGTTACTGAGCTTTCAAAAATATAGGTGCCCCACCAATCTGTAGGCTACAGCAGGGACACATACAAAAACTCTTTAACCGGATGTGACAAACTGGAAGTTGGTATGCAGAAGTATTGTTAACAGAATTTAATCCTTATATACCAACTTTCAATACAAAACGAAATCCAAAATTACAAGTTATTGAAGATTCAAAATTAAAGGTGCTTTGGAGACTTCGCGCTATTTTGTCCAATATTAAAATGAATCCAGATTTTCTATTTTCAAGTGAACCCGGATCATAAGTCAAAGTTTCATCATGATCCCATGCTCATTTGTCAGCCACACAAATAATGGTAAATAAATTAAAAGGTTTAATTTATCAAAGACACATTTAATGGTATATAGGAAAAAATTGGAGAAAAAGAGAAAATAAATTACATTAAAACTGTTATATAAGTTTTGGCGGTTTTTTTCACTATTGTATTTATTCTTCTTAATTTTGTTTATATGGGATAAAACGAGAGAAAAAATCATTAAAACGTTTTCATATGTATGTATTAATTTATTTACAAAAAACAAAAGAAAATAATTATAATAACGGTTAAATAACTGTCAAAATAATTTCTTATTTTTTCTTCTTAACGTCGTCTATATTGAACAAAAAGAGAGAAAACAACCACCAAAATACTTTGTTATCTATTCTTTTCAATTCCATTTATATCGGAGAAAAGGAGATTAAAAGTATTCATATTTATGTATAAAAAAAATTATTTACAAAAACAGTAAAATAACCGTCAAAATACTTTGTTTTTCTTTCTTCTTAATTTATTATGAATTGGAGAAAAAGAGAACAAAATAATACAAAAGTTTTCTAATATAAGTATGTGTGCATTAGATAACTACTTCGGTCTTAAAAGACCTAAGTATTTATTACATTCATGAGCCAAAAGTGCAATTCTAACCCCTCCTTTTTGTAGCGAACGATAACTAATTTAGTTATCACGCTTTCAGAATTTTTTTAAATTATTAGTGTTCCTGTTTTCCGCGGTCAATGTAGCTCCGGCTAAGGCTCACGGCTGGTCGTGGAATTTGGAAATAGGAACAAAAATCTTGTATAGACCGCTATAGTTTACATGCATACACTACACAGCACTGATAGAGAATTAAAAAAAAGGAAGAAGGAAAATAAGGGAAGGCAAATCCACCTTCATCAAAACGCCTACTTACCCTAAATATATCGTCAAACCGCCCGCCCGCGTCCTAATTAATCCTTACATCATTAGCGTAATCGTCGAATCACAAAAGAAAATAAAAATAGGCAAACAAAACACAAAGTTTTCATATATAAGAAAATTTAAAAAAAAAATATTTATTTAATAATTTATTTAACTTAAAACTTACCCGCCACCGTATACAGGACCTAAAATTATGGACGACACAACATTTATATATTTTTTCTCTATATGTTTTAACAATCAAAGTTTATAGTTTTGATCTTTGTTATTTTCTTCTTATTTATGTTGAAAGCTGATTTAAATGTTGAATGTTGAATGAAAATTTGAATATAAGATTGAATATATATGAGTTAAACATCCACATCATATAATTGTTTTGGGTGATTAGCTATTTCTTATGTTGAAATTATTTTAGGTAATACTATTTACACATATGTTTTTTTTTTAATATGAATCGTTATGTGAAATAAAATTTCAATGAAGTTTTATTATTTAATTAATTAAGAATGACCATCAAAGTTGGCATAATTTATAATTAATGCACTGATCCGGGATCCCACATTTACAAAGAAAAGGGTTTGTAATATTGATAGTTGGCACACTGTAGCTACCATAAGTACTAGTATAAAGTTTAAGTACACACATAAGTATCGGTTTTATGTTTATTAAAGTTCCGTTAATGAATTTTAAACTAAGATTTGATAACAATCTACCAAAGATTTATTTATATTTTTATTTGATTATATCTAAAAAAAGGTTGTTTCCTTTATGATTCACAATTATAATCAGTGGATTTAAACAAAATATAAACACCGCAAACTTGACTATATCTGACCTTAAAATTTTTTTGTCCCATCCACTTCAATATCACTGCACAATTTTTTTGTTTGTTTTCTCTTTTAGTTTTTTTTTTAAAATTAATAGCAATAATATTTCTAATAGCAAACTACACCAATTTTATAATTATCACTAACTATAACTAACTGACAAAAGAATTTAAAAAAAAAATAGAAATATTTAGAAATATTTAACTTTGTATTTTGTTTTAATACTCAACAAACTTATCGGAGATTCAAAATTTATCTGCCAACATTTTATTCTTGTCAAATCAAAATCAAAAAATATAAATCATTCAAATCCCGTTGGATCGATTGATTTAATATAAAAAAAAAATGCAAAATCTAATTATTGTAGAAATTTAACGTTTTTGCATTATTTTTGTGGCGAAAGAAAGAAAAGGCCGATTGAGATTTTTCTTACGTCACAAATCGTGGGGACGACTCACCCTGAGATTCTCAAGCCGGGCAAATTACTTTTGTATGATTACATTCAAATTTTTATATCTTTTACGTGGTAGACACCCATCGATTTTCCTTCCAAATCCTCAATTTCAAAGGCTACATTTCCTACTGGCCGTCGTATTCTAGCTTTTAAGAATTTTGGGGCTAATTTAGCGTTGTAGTTGCGAGTGGCATCGCTTTGGGTAAAGTTGCGAACGAACTTCTTTTAGATCTTTTAAGATCTGATATTCGGAACCATGACCAACTTTGTGTTGTCCGAATACAATAAAATCAGGCGAGAATCCCGTTGAGGGGTGTATCACAATCCTTAAAGCAGAACAAATTTTTGACAAGTTTACGTCCCATGTTTTGTGGTCGCTGCCTATATATGCCCTAATGGCCGACAATAGCGTTCGGTTTACACGCTCCACAGTATTGGCCTGTGGTGAATATTTCGGAGTAAACGTATGTGACACTCCATACTTTTTCAGCAACGAGGACAACAAATGAGATGTAAACTGTTTCCCATTATCAGAAACCAGATGCTGTGGAACACCAAATATGTGAAAAACATCGTTTTCTAAGAACTCGACCAACTTTGTGGACGTGGCCTGTCGTAACGGCTTGGTTATCACAAACCGACTGTAGTGGTCCAACACTATAACGATATGAATATGTCCTAGCCGGGAGCGTGGATATGGTCCAAGAAAGTCCACGTATAAGCGTTGAAATGGCCGGAAAACCTTATATTCATTTCCCATTAGTGGACGCAGTGAGTAGTTGGGACTTTTGTTTTGCATACACTCGTCACACTCCTTAATATATTTTTTTACGTCTCGTGATAGGGATGGCCAGAAGAAATGACGACGTAATTTATCAACAACCTTAGCGATACCAAAATGGGCTGATAATGGAGGTTTGTGTGCACGCTCGAGCAGGGTGGCATGCAAAGCAACGGGAACTAATAACTTCCATTGGTCTTCTTCGTGTTCGCATTTCAATCCCACATTAACTTTGATGTATATACGTCCATCCTGGCTACGTGTATTTGTAATTGTATCGTTTTTGGAAACAATGTGAGCCTGTGCTACGTAGTCTGGATCGTTAAAATGATTGGAAGATAGGTCGAGGTGAAACACATCATCTATGTTGGGATCAATATTTTTCAATTCCTCAGCATTTAAACGAGAGAGCGCATCAGCGACGGTTTTGTCCGTTCCTTTACAGTGTTCGATGTTAAAGTTAAAACTCTGCAGTTTAAGACTCCAGCGAGCCAATCTTCCTGTCAGGTCCTTCAATCCCATCAACCATTTCAGGCTTGAATGATCTGTAATAACAGTAAAGGGGTGCCCCCCTGTAGGCTCTAAATTTTTTTATAGACATAACTGCTGCAAGGCACTCCATCTCTGTTATACTATAATTTCTTTGGGCTTTATTGAGCTTGTGGGACATAAAAGCGACTGGGTGTTATGATCCATCATCGTCTTTTTGAAATAATACGCTACCAATACCTGTCGTACTAGCGTCACACTGTATGTAAAACGGCCGAGAAAAATCCGGGTTTACGAGCACGGGAGCTGTGATCAAAGCGGCTTTTAATTCCAGAAAACTGTTTTGCGCTTCAGTGGTCCAGACGAATTTTTTGTTCTTGGTCAACAGCTCAGTGAGGCTAGCTGCTAACATAGAATAACGGGCAATAAACCGACGATACCAACCGGTGACTCCAAGAAAACGTCGTACCTGTCTTACATTTTTAGGTACTGGAAACTCCGCAATGGCCTTTACCTTATCTGGATTGACGCGCAATCCCCCATCTCCCACCACATAGCCGAGGTATTCGATTTCATTCAGTAAAAATCTGGACTTTTGTACGTTAATCGTAAGTCCCGCTTCTCTTATTCGAGTAGAGACATCTGAGAGAAGACTTAGATGCTCATTAAAAGAAGAGGATGTTATTAATAAATCATCAAGATAAACGAATACCCGGTCATGAAGATGGTGTGAGATCACTTTGTGCATCAATCTACATAAGGTTTGGGGCGCATTGCAGAGCCCAAACGGCATAACAACAAATTGATATAAGGGTCTTCCGGGGACCGTGAACGCGGTTTTATCACGTGAAGCTGGGTCCAATGGAATTTGCCAAAAGGCATCCTTAAGATCCAGACTTGAGATGTACTGTGTTTTTCCTAACCGACTGAGTAAGCTGTCAATTAACGGTAAAGGGTAGGCATCTTTCTTGGTAGCTTCATTCAGTTTACGAGCATCGAGACATAGCCTTGTCTTTCCATTTGATTTCCGAACGATAGCCATTGGAGAACTCCAGGAACTCTCGCTTTCTTCTATTACTCCGAGTTCGATCATACGATCCAACTCGAGATACATTAGATCTTGAATTGCAGGAGACACGGCGTAATAACGCTGTTTTACAGGTTTAGCGTCACCAACGTCTATGGAGTGTGTTACTAAACTAGTTCGGCCTAATCCCAACTTGCTAGCACACGGCAGTTTATCAATTACCTCATCAAGTCTTTGTTGCTCTTCATTTGTAAGCCGATGTTGATTAGTAGAGGTTTGGCTTTTTGCAGGTTCTGTTAGTTCATTGACCCTTACAGGTTTTAATCCGAAACGCTGCCAGAAACCCATACCTAAGTATAATGGTTGTTGTAAACTTGGGGCAATAAATATTGGAAGAACTTGACGCTTTCCACCATATTCAACGGTTGCTCGAACAAAACCAATGATTCTTTGTTTTGCTCCACTTGCTGTAGCAATGAATGATGCATTACCACATACCTTCAATCCCGTTTTCTGTAAAAACTCTGTAGCCCCAACTCCTAGCACTGATATGTTCGCCCCACTATCCAAAAGACCTCTAAAACCAATACCCGCTATCAACACATCGGCGTAGGGTCTGTTGTCTTCAGCAGTCATTAGAATAGAAGCAGCTATCTTCGATTTTAAAATTTTTCGTTCTTTAAAGTTCTGGGTAGTTCGACTGACAATCTTTGGTACAGTAGGTACAGTTAAAGTAAAAGGATGGGCAAAAAGAGGGGTAGGAATTAAAGAGTGGAGATTGTGTGAATTCAATTTTATTTCATTAGGTTGCGTTGGCGTAGTACCGGATCGGTGTTTGCTGCTGCATCTTCTGTCCTTGATCGAAGTGAGCTCGGCTGTGTTCTCGGAAGGTAAGGAGCTCTGCTCACCTCCGGTCTTACATTTCCCGAGCATCTTTCACAATTAGGTTTAGTGACATTTAACATCCCACAACGAAAACAAAACACTCTCTGAGGAGGTAAAGGACAGTCAAAAAATGGGTGGGCTGGTGATCTACAGTTCCAATATTGCAAAGATGTAGTTGGATGTGAATTAGAATGTGAGGAAGTTGTTACAGTTGGCCTTGGTCCGTATATAGCAGCAACGTTTGATTCAAGAGTTTGAATCTTTGCATCAAAATATTGCGGTTGCTGCCGTGAAAAACCGTCTTGCATTGGATTAAAAATTTCACTCACACTTCTTTTTTCGCTACACAACGCTTCTGGATTATAGCCGACACGACTCCATGAATCTTCCATGGCGACACATTTTTGTATTAAAAGGTTGATACTCTGAAAGGTACCACCCGCCAAAGCAATTTGCAAGCCTGGTCGCATATTTCTTAACAAAATTTGAATTAGATCCTCGTCACGAATAGGTGACTTGAGTGCTACGGAAATGGTCATTAACTCATTATAAAACTCGAGAAATCCTTTTCGGACTTTCTGTTTTCGTGCCTCAAGTGTATGCCTAATGTCCGCATCCGTCCGTCTGTCCTGAAATCGGTCAATTAATGCATCTTTCAGTTGTGCCCAGCTTTGGCATCGTGTACGTTCTAAGAACGTCCAGTAAAAGTCCTTTGCACAACCGTTTAAAAGAAAACCAATTTCGTTGACAAGGTTGTTAGGCGGAATATTACTGGATCGAGCAAGATGCTCCACTTGGAACATAAATCGCTCCACCGCCATACCAGATAGAGATCCGTTAAAGGAGATGTTCCATTTGTGGACGGGGATATGATTTGGATTCGGACGAAAATTGTTTAACGGATATTCCGTATTGTAATGCAAGTTGGAAAAGTTTTGTAAATTATCGGGATTTGTTATAGGTGGTGGAAAGTTAGGATTAAAAGCAAAATTAAGATTTTGTTGAGGACACGCGTTAGATTTTACTGGAGAACTACTTTGTGGTTCATTATATCTAGTTTGAACATGTGAAGTTCCAGGTTGGGGTTGTGATTGCAATTCGACTCGTTGTAACTGGGTACCAATTTGGTTGAGCTCGTGTTGATAATTGCGATTGTGCGTTACATAATATTCTTTTGAAGATCGATTTAAGATTCGCTCTTGTTCTAACACCTTAGCTTTCAAATTTCTAATTTCGTCGAAAAGTCTAGTTAAATCTTCACTAGGTGGGTTTAAATGCTTGGGTGCAGTCTCAGGCATATGACCGGGTTTATCAGTAGTCTTGGATACGGTAGGATTCTGATCGATGATATTGGGGTTCTGTATTTCAGTGTGTTGTTCTGTTTTTTTTTGCTCATCTATCGGTAACCCTGCCACTTCAATTCCCTTAACTGTGGTCAAAGACTCATCTAGTTTGGTAGAGTCTTTACGTAAATTTGAAACTACTTTGAGCAATGCTCCACAAACCTTTACATAATGTTGTGCATCTTCAGTTACCACTGGAGACTTCGAAATTCTTTCGAGTCTTCCATGAATGTGCATAAGACGGGATTCTACTATTTCCAGATCTAAGGCCCTATTCTCCGTTTCGGGATTAATATTCTCCGAGAGATCGTCTTTAATAACCTTTAATTTTTTCCAACACTTCTCGATTTCACGACGAGGGTTCTTAGTTGCAAGCTCATGAGGTCTGGTCGGAATATCAGATGGGTTTTCAGATTCAAGATTTAGCTGTTTTTTTGGCATTTCTCGACGTTTTAGGACCTACAGATTCTAAAAAAGCAAAAAAAATATATGTCTGTCTGCCGGCCGGGGTCATTACCTACGAAATCTAGAAAACCGCTGGACGTATTTCAAATTTTTTTTCTCTAAAAACAGGTATACTCAAGGGACAGGTCCGAAAGGACGCTGTGTTCAATAACTGTACCGGAAGTGTGTCAAAAAAATCATTAAATGTGGCAAAAATAGCAAATTTTCATATTTTTATGGTTAAAAAAACGTTCATTTTAAGTGATTACGAGTAGGAGCATTCAATTTGGAGAAATCTTGATGGTAGGAATTAGTATGTGAGATCTAAAAGTAAAATTGATTAAATACTAACTAAAAATGCTGTCAAGTGTGTCAAAAGAAAGATTTTTATTTATTTGTTTACCCATTTTTTTTTTGGAAAAAAATAAAATTCCTTATTTGTATGACATGAAATATATTTGTATGACATGAAATTTTATTATTATTATAGCGAATTACGGCATTATAAATTTGTCAAAAAATAATGTCAAGTGTGTCAAAAAATGTTTTCATTTATATGGGATTTGTTGCATTTAATTTCTAGACAATACTTTGTGTGAATTCATAGAATGGCGAACATTAATATTCTAATTAACATCCTAAATCACGATTGTATAGTCATTATTGATTGTTTTCAATCAATGTGAAATTAAAGGATGACACTGGGTCAATTTGTAGTCCTACATGTATTAACATTAGACTACATTAAGGGAATTTAAATTAATTTTGAATTTTTTTGAGATCAATTAAACTCAAGTAAGTAAAGAAGTAATTGGAATATTTTCAATTCAAAAGTATGGTTTGAAGTTTCTCAGAAAAAATTCCACTTCACATTTTTCGTGTTTTGGTTGGGATTCGAACCTACCTCGTCAGTGCCCAGCTCGAATCCTTGGGCATACACGCTATCGATTACGCCGTTGAGGCGATGACAATCTCAAAAAAATTCAAAATTGATCTCAAAAAAATTCAAAGTTTTCATTTATTTTTTAGCCAATTTTTTGGAAAAAAAAAATTTATTTGTTTTTATGACGGAAATGTAATCGAACATGAAATTGGACATGGAATTTTTTGAATTTGTTATAGTTTTTGAAATATTTTTGAAATTTTGAAAAAAGTTTGTGTATTTGATTTCGTAATAATTTAGCAATATTTTTAGAATTTAGGAAACTTTTTAATTTTTGATTTTGTTATAATTCTTGCCGTATATTTAGAATTTTGAAAAAAAAAAAGAATTTTTGAATTTTATATATATTTTTAGAATTCTGAAAAAAGTTTGTATTTTTGATTTTGTAATAATTTTTGCAATATGTTTAGGATTTTGGAAAAAGTTTTAATTTTGATTTTGTAAGAATTTTTGGAATATTATTGGAATTTAGATAAAGTTTAAATATTTGATTTGTTATGAAGGGTAATTCAAACTTCGTGATTGAAATTTAAACCACTGTCCCTCACACATCAAATTTACCATTAACGAAAATTTTCATAGTTGTTTTCATTTTTCCTTTACACATAATTTCGTATACTCAATCCATGGTCATCATCTACTATAGTTTCCGTTAAAAAAATTATGAACATAAAACAGTTTGTGATATTTCCGCAATGTAATTTCCTTTATTCAATTTGTATTCTTTATTCCGCTATTTCCATATAAATTTCCTACAATCGTTTTATAATCCATGTTTCTGTTTATACATAACCTTCCATTTTAGTACAGGTTGGATCAGAAATCGGAAACAAATTTATCGGTTTTTCAACTTGTTGTTGTTCCCCTCCAACGATCGTTATTTCGTTTGCCTATAAATACGCCTAGCCACGTATAGAGGCCCTTTTAGTCTACTACTGAATTCATTGTTCGACTTTTCGTCTGAGTAGATGAATGTTTTGTTTTTTGACGTTTGGCAGCTGCACATTAAAAGAAGTTACCTGATTAATGGTGGAATAAAAAACTAACATATACTTTGTTTATGTATTTGGATTTATTTCTGGATACGGAATCAAGGTAAATCATTGCGTTGAAGTATATTAAATGTTGAGAGTCTCAAAATGTGTTGGTCTAGAGATTGATTTACCAATAATCAAATAAAATCAAAACAAAGAAAAACCCAACAAGATTTTTCTGCTATGTTAACTATTCTTGGCTGGATATGGGATGTGCATGAGCAACCACGCTAGCCAAACGATTCAAAACAAGGAAAAAGGTATAACACAAGTATTTTTTATAAAAACAAATGAGAAATCAACTTCAGACTAGTCAGACTGGTCGATTCATTCTTCAGACATAATTAATCTATTAAATTGAGAATAAAAACAAAAATAGTAACTTATTCGTAACTATGTTAGCGCAGTATGTATTTCTTTTGTTGTGGAATTAACTTTTTTAATTCATCATCTGTTATAACCATTAAAACTAGTAAAATATTAAAAAAATATATAAAAAAATTTATAGTAAATGGTGTGATGTTAATGTTCAAGGTCGAATTCAATTTATGATTCGTCATCTATTAAAATTATTAAAAGTAGAAAACTATAAAATATAAAAACTCTTAGTATATTAGGTGATAGAACTATCTAAATTGAAATTAACTTTTGCGTAATCTTGTTTATAAAACAATATACGAAAAATTTAGTAAAATTAGTTCTAGAACAAGTTAGTGTTACTTATTGTTAAAATAACTTTCGATCAATTTTTTATACAAATAAAACACAAACAAAATTTACTTAAATTATTGACGTGTTAGCGTCGTTGTAATTGAAGTTAATTTTGGAGTGTTTACCCAATAAATAATTGATATTGGTCAAGCATTCGTAACAGTGACAGTATTGATATTTTTTTTTAGTAATTTGCCTTTACGAAGAATCCAGAATTGAAACGGGCTGGTGCTAAAGTGAAGCCCGATGGACTTGGCAAATATAATTTGGGACGTTAAATCTTTCGACACTATTTCATAAATCAGCTGTGGTACAATTAATTGTCTATGATTCAGTAGACACGCATTTTACAACGCACGCATTATTCCAGGGATTGTTCGAGATTCATTCGAAAGCGCATGCGTTTCTTTTGTGTGCTGCTCATCATTCATCCACCAGTGCCTGTTTTTTTTTTCAAATTCTGTCTTGCTCAACGGCAGGCCACGAGCAAATGCTTAATTGTTGCTAAAGCAACAGACATACACAACTGTCTGATTTACAGATTTGAATAGTACGTATTCACCGATATGACAGGAATGGGAGAGATGATCGGCTAGGCGAGACCAGGGATCCGAGAAACGGGAGTTACGGATACCATGGGGTGAGTTTTATGTTGTATTTATATATATATATATATATATATATATATATATATATATATATATATATATATATATATATATATATGTATATATATATATATATATATATATATATATATATATATATATATATATATATATATATATATATATATATATATATATATATATATATATATATATATATATATATATAAATATATATATATATATATATGTATATATATATATATATATATATATATATATATATATATATCAGTGTTGCAAAACGAAAAAAAAAATCGTAACGTTATGCGTTTCGTTTTTATAACATTACTTTAATTTTTTCGGTACGTTATTTCGTTATGAAACACAAAAATATTATATTTTATTATGTTATAACGTTATATTTACGTTATTTTACAGATGAATGAAAAGTTTAAAGCTAACCTACTTAACTGCTCAAAAATCGAAAATCTCTAATGGATAGTTATTTCTTGCATATATGTATAATTACAAAAATATTAAATTTATATATTCATAGTAAAATAAAACTAAATAATTAAATACATTAAAAAAATTTGACTCATTTCAAATTAAAAATAATAAGTTTTTAACAAAACTATAGGCATTTTTATCAAGAGTTTTCTGCAAATCTGATAGTTTGTTAATGACTATAAGCGTAACTTTTAATAGATCTTCAGAATTATTTCTTATATCGGCCAGCATAATAATATTCTTTCTTAAAATTATTAAAAACACCTGTGATGCAGAAACAGCTAGTACAGACTTGATATTACTTGAAATATACTTAAAATCTTACAATATATTCATTATGTATTTTGTTACAAATATCAAACAATTTCATAACTACTAAAAATATTGAAAAAGAGCAGATAAGTTGGATTTTATACAACCGATTTTAGCGCTTTATTATCATATGATTATACAAAAAGTATACCAAAAAAACGAATAAATTATTAACGTTATCGTTACGTTTTACGTTATTGTAACACAGTTTAATTTTTAAAACGTTATAACTGTAATTATTACAAATAACGCTATTTCATTTCGTTATTTCGTTTTTGCGTTACGTTACGAGTAACGTTTTGCAACACTGATATATATATATATATATATATATATATATATATATATATATATATGTAGGATCACCCTATCCTACTAGCAAAACAAGTAAAACAACAACCAAGGATACGGTATTTATCGGAAAAAATACTGATAGAAAAATCTATTATAAAAATATAATAATAATTCTATTTTCTGGAGACGTCGATCAAGACACATATAAACTGTTTGCTGAATATTTTAATTTTGGAAAAAAAGAATTTGGACACAACAATAATAAAAATTATATTGATTTTGAAGTGGAATTGAGTTTTTTATTTAAACCCTGTGGTCCAGATCCCACAGAACTGGGGGCTCAACCTAAAGGAAGGAAGGAAACATTTTGGATTTCATCGAGAAACGCTTGAACGATTGAGTTCGCATCGATGGATCAACTTGTGTAAGATTTTTATTCATATAAAAACTATAAATTAAATTTGTGTGCATTCTAGTGAAACGCGTGTGGTTTATTTTAAGAATAAAAGTAGAAAAACTCGTAATAAAACAATTATTGTAGACAGTTAGGTGAATAAAAGTATTTTTTTTTTAATTTATGCAATTGCATTGCAATAGATCATTCGAATTACCGTGCGGAGGAATAAAATTGTGACGTAATTTTATTAGGAGTTTTTAAAAAAATTATTTTGATTCGTACAATTATAATCTTTAATAGTTATTGATTAACATAAGCTATTGACATGCCAGGGGGTAGGAGACATAAATCTAAACGTTCTAGCAGTGACGACGATTTCCTTAGAGAAGAAAGTACATTTTCAGAAAACTTTTTGAAAAAGCTTCAAAGAAGCTTAGCCCGTATTGGTGATGATCCGAACAGTGTAGAGACCGCAAACAATTTTGAAAATAATTCAATACAATTTGAATTAAGGCGGTTACGCCGTGAAAATGAGGAATTAAAAAAGAAAATTTCATCAACTTCTGTTTCAAACATTGTTTCTGCTCAAGAAGTAGAGGAACCAAAATCTGATAATGAGCAAGCAAACATACGTCCATCAATCGGTCGTGGTTCTTTTTCCTTTACGGATATTAAAAATTCTATCTCAGAGTTTGATGGCAAATCAAACTATAGAATCGAAACCTGGTTAGAAGAATTTGAGGGAATGGCCTCAATCATGGCGTGGAATAATCTAGAGAAATTAGTATATGCAAAAAGACTTCTCACAGGATCCGCTAAAACAGCGTTGAGAACACGAACTGATTTGATAAATTTCGAAAAATTAAAAGAATTTCTGATTGTCGAGTTTGCGAGAAACATCAATAGTGCCGATATACATCAGAAAATGGCAACGAGGAAATTAAAAAAAGACGAAACCCTCACAGACTACTATTTAGCTATGCGTGAATTAGGAACATTAGGGAATTTGGAAGATTTAGCTGTTATTAAATATACAATTAGTGGCATCAATGATTCGGAAACCAATAAAATAATTTTATATGGTGCTTCAAATATATCGGAGTTTAAAATAAAACTTGAGCTTTATGAAGAGTTTAGGGAAAAAATAGCAAATACAGTGTCAGATGCTAGCTCGAGCTCAAATTTTAAAAAACGGTCACCTTTGCGTTGTGATAATTGCGGCAAAATCGGTCACGAATCGAAAGTTTGTAGGAAAAAATCGGATGAACCAAAATGTTTCAATTGTATGGAACATGGGCACATTGCTCCAAATTGCCAAAAGGCTAAAAAACCTAAAAATGATTCCCAAAATACGAAAGAAACAAAACTGGTACAGAATGTAGAATTTCATAAATCAAATCACAAAGACATAAAAATAAATAGTTTTCATGTTGGTGCTTTAATTGATACTGGCAGTGATTTGACCTTAGTACGAGAGGATGTTTACGCAGATATGGGTTTGCCGCCTATTCAACATAAAACGTCTAAACTATTGGGTATAGGAGAAACAGAAATAAAGACGTTAGGATGTTTCAAATCTATAGTGGAACTAGATAACATATCGTTAGAAGTTTTAGTGCATATAGTACCGCAGCATTCAATGAATTTAAAATGTGTTGTTGGGAACGATATATTACGTGGTACTAAGATTCTTTTAGGCGAAAATAGCGTAACAATTGAAGTTTTAGATAATGATAGCATTTATTCGTGTTTTAATCTTGACGACAAACAATTAGAAGACCGTCCAGTAATAGGAAACAAAGAATATGCAAGCACTATTGATGAAATCATTAAAGGGTATGAACCAAAATGTATTAAAGAATGTCCAATTCAAATGAAATTGTTACTGAAAGACGAGAAACCAGTATGGCAACCACCTAGAAGACTAGCACCCGCTGAGAAAATTGAAGTAGACCGTCAAACTTCGGAATGGTTGGAGCAAGGAATAATTTGTCACTCCACATCCGAATATTCTAGCCCGATAGTGTTGATTAATAAGAAAGACAATACTAAACGTATTTGTATTGATTATCGTAGGCTGAATAAACAAATTATAATGGATCGTCACCCAATTCCATTAATCGAGGATCAAATTGACAAGTTAGATGGTGCCAAAATATTTACGACTTTGGATCTGGAAAATGGCTTTTTTCACGTACCAGTGGAGAAAGAAAGTCAAAAATATACTGCATTTGTTACTCTCACAGGTCACTATGAGTTTACGAGAGTTCCATTCGGCTTGTGCACATCTCCACCAGTTTTTCAACGATATGTCAACTATGTTTCTAGAGATTTAGTGTTGAAAGGTAGTATTTTGATATACATGGACGACATAATAATTCCAGCTAAAGATTACGAAGAAGATATTCAAAAAATCACTGAAGTTTTGAAAGTGGCTAGCGAGCATGGACTAAAATTTAAATGGAAAAAGTGTCAATTTTTATGTGAGAAAATAGGATACGAAATTTCTGAAGGCGCCGTAAGACCATCGAAAACCAAAACGACAGCTGTATCAAAATTTAACGAGCCAAAATCGATCAGGCAAATCCAAAGCTTCCTAGGTCTAACAGGGTATTTCCGTAAATTCATTCAAAACTACGCAATAAAAGCAAAACCCCTTTCGGATCTCCTGAGAAAAAATACTGTATTTAAATTTGGAGCAGCACAAAGAGAAGCGTTTATCGTTTTAAAAAATTCATTAATTAATCACTCTGTTTTAAAAATTTTTAGTCCATTGTTAGAAACAGAGCTCCATACAGATGCATCAAAAGTTGGCTTTGGTGCAATATTAGTTCAAAAATGCAGTGACGACAACAAATTTCATCCAGTTTACTACTATAGTAAAAAGACTACACCAACTCAAGAGCGGTATTGCAGTTACGAACTAGAAGTTTTAGCTATAGTGGGAGCATTGAAAAAACTAAGAGTCTATCTTCTTGGAATAAAATTTAAAATCGTTACCGATTGTTCCGCTTTTAAAATAACAATGCAGAAAAAGGATATAACACCAAGAATTGCAGGCTGGGCATTACGTTTAGAAGACTACGAATATACATTAGAACATCGAGCAGGGTCTAGAATGCAACACGTTGATGCTTTGAGCCGTAACCCTGTTGTTATGGTACTAACAAGCGAACTCATTCAAAGGATCCAAAAAGGGCAAGAAAAAGATGACAACCTAAATATGACCAAAAAGCTTTTGGAGTATGGTCCATATAAAGATTTTTTCCTGGAGAGAGAAATTTTATATAAAAAAGATGACGAAGGCAGAAATTTGTTATGTGTTCCTAAGCTTATGCAACAAGAATTAATAAAATCAATTCACGAAGATGGCCACTTTGGAGTTAAGAAGATGACAGAAGCGATCAAACGAAATTATTTTATACCGAAATTGCAAAGCAAATGCGAGAACTGTCGGCGAAATTGTATTCCGTGTATTTTAGCGGAACGGAAAGTGGGGAAGCAGGAAGGATTTCTTCACCCAATTGATAAAGATGAGTATCCATTAACCACTTATCATATCGACCATCTTGGTCCTATGACGAGTACCGCAAAAAATTACAAATATATTTTTTCGATTGTAGATGCGTTTGCCAAATACGTGTGGTTATATCCAGTCAAAACAACAACGTCTATTGAAGTCATAAGAAAACTTTATATTCAGAAATCATTTTTCGGGAACCCGAAAAGAATTATTGCTGATAGGGGGACCGCATTTACCTCAAATGACTTTGGTGACTATTGTGCGGAAAACAAAATTGACCTAGTGCTAATAACCACAGGAGTACCACGATACAATGGTCAAATTGAGAGGATTAATCGTATCACAATCCCCGCACTAACAAAACTGGCAATAGATTCCCCTGATAATTGGTACAAACACACGGATAAACTGCAACGATTTATGAATTCAACTTGGCAAAGGAGCATCTCATCAACACCTTTCGAAATTATGTTTGGAGTACAAATGAGAAATCCCGAGCAACAACAAATTGCGGATATAATTGAAGAAGAAATAGTGAACGATTTCATGTTAGAAAGAGAAGATACTCGAAGAGACGCTCGAGAAAATATTTTGAAGGTGCAAGAGGAAAACAAACGAAACTTTAATAAAAAGAGAAAACAAGCAATGACGTATAAAATTGGAGACCTGGTTGCGGTAAAACGTACACAGTTTGGTAGTGGATTAAAGATACTTCCAAAATTTTTAGGCGCATACACGATCACAGAGGTTTGTACAAATGAGCGGTACAAAGTGGAGAAAGTAGGGGATCATAATGGACCACTTAAGACGAGTGCAAGTGCTGATAATATGAAACCTTGGAAGGCTCAATATCCATACAATTCCGACGAAGATTCTGACGAAGATGGTGATGAAGAAAATGAAAATTAGTGATTCGTTTTTGGCTCACAATATTTAGACGGAGATAAATTAAGCAAGACAATAAAGACGAAATATCTCAAAGTAAGACGAAATATCTCTTAAAGTAAGACGGCAAAGAGGTAAATGGAGCTGGAAGAAAATTCAATAATTTGAGGACGACATCAAATAATTAAACACAACTTCGCCGGGTCGTCGAAGTACAGGATGGCCGAGCTTGTAGGATCACCCTATCCTACTAGCAAAACAAGTAAAACAACAACCAAGGATACGGTATTTATCGGAAAAAATACTGATAGAAAAATCTATTATAAAAATATAATAATAATTCTATTTTCTGGAGACGTCGATCAAGACACATATAAATTGTTTGCTGAATATTTTAATTTTGGAAAAAAAGAATTTGGACACAACAATAATAAAAATTATATTGATTTTTAAGTGGAATTGAGTTTTTTATTTAAACCCTGTGGTCCAGATCCCACATATATATATATATATATATATATATATATATATATATATATATATATATATATATATATATATATATATATATATATATATATATATATATATATATATATATATATATATATATATATATATATATATATATATATATATATATATATATATATATATATATATATATATATATATATATATATATATATATATATATATATATATATATATATATATATATATATATTTATGCATGTGTGTTGAATAGGTATGAGTATGTAGGTATATGAAGGTGTGAATTTTGGTGTGTGGATGGGAATAGTCCTATACGTAGAACTAAATTGGCATTTGGCAGACACAAAACTTGTTGTCAAGTAATTATTTAAATTTTTATTGGGAATAAAGTTATTTTTAATGAGCAATATAACTGGGTATTAGATATATTAGACCGCGGGTCCTATAACGGTAGTGTGGGTTGTAAGACTACAACAAATAAATTATTCATACTAAATATAAATCAACCAGACATCACAAGTTGGTATAGAGTATATTATGCGTACTAAAGTGGTAGTCGATAGACCTGTAAGTTATTATACCTTGTTGTATTGGATTTTTTTCTTTGTGATTGGATTGATCTAAAATAGAACTAATTTAAAGCGTTTGTAATATTTATTTTTTTTTTAATATTATTTGGCAGACTAAGGAGGCTACCTTAATATACGAATTGTTTGATAATATAATGTGGTATTCAAACGGAACAACACGGTTTTTAAAACAATATAATTTTATAATCACGAAAAGAAATATCATCTACCTTTTGATAACTTTGGTCACATCCGCAGTTGTTTGAAATTAAACGATGTACTTAACCTAATGCATAAATGTAAATCTTATTATGGTTACTCTCATAACAATATAGGATATGATAAAATCAAGATTAGAGTGAACCGCCTTGATTGTTACGCTACTTCTATTCCAATTAAATTACAACAATTACGGAAAGGTGAAATCTAGTTCGAAACAATGTGGTTATTTAAAACGAAAGTTACTTGCTGAATCAAGTAACTTCAAGAAAAGTTCTAAGCGATTTCAATACCGACCGATATCGTATGGATGATGGTGTGTACGAAGGTGCATATTTTGTGCTTGTATGTGTATGTGTGGGTGTGCATGGGAGAGTGTATGCGGTACTAGAGCGTGTGAATGTGTGTAAATCATAGGGTTGGACGTGGTGATCGTGGTTCTTTCATAAAAGGGGGTCGCCAGAGTCTGATTAGTTCACTTGTGTTTTTTTTTATTTCTCATCTGTTCTTATCTCAAGTTACGCGTACTAAATCGGTATTTGTGTTGAAGCAGCAGGATTTATTTCTCGAGCCCATAGATTGCAGCTAGTCTGGGGCTATAAATAAATCTCGCTAGGTACTTACGCGACCTGTTATGCCACTTCGTTGTTGGACAACGAAGCAGCGCTTCATCACAGATTTTATTCTAATTTTTGGCATATTTTTGGAATTTTGAAAAAAGTTTGATTTTATTTAATTTAACAATATTTTTGGAATTTTGAAAGAAATATGAATTTGTGATTTTGTAATATTTCTCGAAACGCTAAATGGAGAGGTTTTTGAGTAGTTTGCTGACTGTATTATCTTTTCACTAAATTATGTTAATTTATGATCTGTTATAACTTTCCGGCAATGTATTGATGTTTCGTGCTAGTTTTGTAATAAATTTCTAAACAGGAATAAAAACTACTTGTATTTTAACAAAGAATTATGTTTGATATACATCGCTGCCCAAAACTAAAAACAATGTCCTCATAAAAGTTTTATGTCGGAAACTATTTCAAAATCCTTAACCAAAACTGAAGTCTTGATATCTCATAGCTTGAGATTTCAGTCCCTCCTTATTTTTCGTTTTGAATTGTCTAACTTTCTTGTTAATCAATTTATTATTTTTATTATGGAAATAAATTTTAGAAATAAATCAAAAACGGTACTTTCCCAACTTAAAAAAAATTGGTTTGTTCAAGAAAAAAATTCACCTTTTATATGACCCCCACCCGTAAAGATCAACAATAATTTTTTTTTGAAAAATTTTCTTTCAACCCTCTCTAAAGAGCATTTATTATGCTCGCAATTGGGTCTGTGTAGGATGGATTAACTGGAATCTAAGGCTCGACAGATCAGACACTTAGACCGGGTGCATTATCAGCAGAGATTAGGTCTTAGTTATTTCATTCTATACAGCTCACCCTTGAACTACTAACCTTTATGTTGTGACATATCTTAATTTCAATTCGCCAAATCACATGTACATATACTAAATCGGACGAGGCACATTGCTATTTCAATTTTTTTTTATCAAACGTAAATAAAGAAATAATGAAATGATGACGCACATTGCACTTTCAAAATATCATTTTAAACGTATTCACATAACTTTCCTTTGTAATGTTTTTTTATCTGTTATATATTTAAATGAGGAAAAAAATGAAACAGGCATATTAGATCTTTTCTCTTGCAAATGTTTTTTTTTCCTATAGGAATGTTACAAATGCCTCAACCAAAAAACTTGTTTTACGTTGTGATAATAGAACGAAAGAAAGAGACAGCGTACATTGAATCAACTTTTGCCTTTTTTAGTCCTAAAAAATAGAAATAATATTTATGCTAGCACATTGCTCAATTTCAGTCAGTTGAATTTTGATATCAAATCAAAAAATTAAAATTAAATTCAGTTCATTTTTAATAATTTATTAAATTCTTTATTATTTAAATAATTTATTAAAATTAAATTAAAGTATTATACAATTGAATTTTTATATTAAAATATATTTGATGATAAATTTGTTCTGATTAATGAAAAGTTTGTTTTAAACTAAAGAAAAAAAAAGAATTTACATCTTGAAAAGTAATTTAATCCTAAATTTGTAGTTGAACTGTTTCTTTTGGTGTAAAATAAAGTGGTAAATTAAGAATTTCAAGCATACGTAATACATGATATTCAAGAAAGCGGAACATATATATCTTTGCTGAAAGAATTTTTGGACATGCAATTAAATATGCTTGCATGGCACATTGTACGCTTGAATACATTGGTGATGTAGTTATTTCTTCAGGAGTATCAATTGAACCAACATTATATGCAGATAATATATTTAATTTTTCGTTCGATTTAACAGTATAGAACGTATTGTGTTATTATAATAATAAAATTACTAACAAATCCGATAAAGCATACATGCAGAAGAGTTGTCGGTTTACAGGATGATAAAATTATAGTTCGAACAACATTTAATTTCAACCCATTTTCAAATAGTCATAAACATACTTCAAAAGTTGGATACAATTATGGAATGGATGAAAACAATTTCGACGAAATTGTTATATAGACTGGAGTATGAGGACGTAGTGCAGTACAGTGACAGATCTATGTAGTTTCTATTTCCTCACATATTACAATATTACATATTTCGCGTAGTTCATAACAATTTCGAGTTTCCGTTACACATATTTGTTCTTAGCATAAAACAATTAACAATAATATTTCCTTTAGAATATCCTATTATTGGTTCACACTGCGTTTCAATCAGCGTAGCTTCACCATACTTCATGAATTTGAATTCTCCGGGCCTCTGACCGTAATTGCTCTAAAGGTTTTCAAACTTCAAATAGCTGTGCATATTTATCAATCCGTCTTATTATCTAAAAATTATTATCTAACAACCCAGGTAAGCAGAGAGGATTGTTTTTCCATTGAGCTAAGCTTGTTTTAAGGTCGAACAATGTTGGGACAAGCTTTACAATAAACTTGGTTGAATGTTGTTTTAACCTTAAATGATAACCACGTACCATTATTATTTTTACACATTGGAACAATATTTAAATACAATGCTGGGCCAATTCTAAAACAAATAAATCGAATTCGTAGCTTTTTAATTTTTTATTCAATGCATGTCCCGGGTAGGACCTGCCAATATTAAACAACGAAACAATATTGGCCCAGTATTGGCGAGCCAAGCTTTGGCTAGTTAACTTTTTTTTCAGTCTGGGCCAGTTGTAAATGCCTAGACTGAACCAAGATTCAGTTTATTATGTTATGCATTATTCACTAGTCTAATGTAGTGTAAACATGTGCAAATTATTAAGTTTTTCTCTAATTTTATATATGTTACTCTTTCCACAACTTCTTTCCACACATTTAAAGAAGGCCTGGAAAAAAAATTTGTTTGGTAGACCTGGGGGTCAATTCTATCTTTATGACTTCAAGTCATATGAAATTTCGAAAATGAAGTCACAAATCTCGATTCTGTCTGTGTCATATGACTTTTTCCAAACTCATTTGAAATGTCATAAAAGTCATAAAAAAAGCTGTGACTACCGTTATTTATTAAAAATGTCGAGTGATAAATTTAAAAAAAAGTTAACTAAACGCCCACAAACAGCCAAAAGGTTGCTCTAGTTGATTATTTAGAGGAACATTTGGAGTTGGCTCGAAACCAATTTTCATCTGCAGAGGATCGAAAAGGTAAACTTGCAGAGCAATGGGAGATCCTATTTTAGAGCTAGATGAAGTTGAGAGCAAGAAGGTAGGCATTATCACATACGATGTCGTAGATGGAGACGTTTTTACAGAAGAACTGGGAGTAAAAACTAAAGATGCTACCTCCTCTGTGATAAATATCATTCTAAATCCATCGAGCCTGCTGAGAAAACGAAAAAGAAAACTTGAAATACCGAATGCAAAAACAATTTGCAGTTGTGGAAAACGATATATTGAAATGTACAAAATAAACATTAAATTGAGAATTTACTGCATTTCTTGTATTTACGCTGCCTAGTTTTCCTGCGTCTTTTTCGTATTTTACTTCTAAAATAAAAATCGTAGAACGTATATGTTCATTTTAAATCGAGAAACATATATGTATTTTATCTTACCGAAAAAAATTTCATGATTTACTCTTATTTGGCGCCTAATAAGAATATCTATTTTTTATAAAAGTTTAAATTTGTACCATAAACAAACACAAATTTACATAAAATTGACAGTAACAAAATTCTTTAAATGTCAAACAGTCATTCTATGAAAATTGATTTGAAGTCACTCACTTTTTGACTTAGAATCGCAAAACATAGAATTTTGAGTTCGAATAAATGAGTGACTCTCTTTGAGTTGGATTTTTTTAACAGTCATATGACTGAGTCACCTTATCAAGTTAGAATTGACCTCCTGGTCCAAGTCTTGTTTGCCAGACTTGGCCCAAGAACATCAGTCCACACTTGGCCCAAGCTTGGACCGTTTGCAAATATTAAGTCTGGCCCAAACCCCAAAAGCTGTGTTGCAGGCTGGGCCCAGGTCTGGCCATTTGGCCTTTTCTTACCCGGGTTTTGTAATGGAATTCCCTCATATATTGTAAATTTGTTGGTTACATTCCATCATTGCACTGATGAAGGCCTTCTATACATTGATCTTAAAAATATAAAAATGCTGAAATTATATAACGATTACAATAAATTTGTTTGAACATTGAACCAAGCTTGGCCCAAAACTAAATACAGTAGTCAAATGATAAACTTATTTATTTATTTTAACCATTGGCTTAGAATGACAAAGTGTATCAGACTAAGACTTGGCCATGCCTTGATAATCATTTCTTAGTTTTCCAAGCTTGGACCAAGCTTGGCTCATTCGATAAGCGTTGGTATTTCTAACCTGGGAATCAGCTTTGAAACTGACTTCAAAACGTATTATATTTTTTTTATCAATTCTTCTTTCCAACATATGTATGGATTTTACTGTGAAACGGTGATAATTTACTATTTCGTAATATGAAATCATCATAGAATCGGTATCACATACGTTTTAATCCATTCTAATGTCGCAATATATTGCTATTTCTTCCAAACGCGTTATAAATAGTATATTTCGTTAAATTATCTTGCAATTTTGTTTATTACAAAATAACAACCAGTATTTGTTTTGATACGGAAAATGTACTAACAATATTCTATAAATATAAAACTTTCGAAAAATTTGTAGCTCAATTTTCGATATTAATTGCCTATATAAGAGGTGCAAATATCTAGTTTTCTCTCTCTTATGTCTTTGAAAATTTCTCTCGTGAATATGGATTTTCTTTTTGAAATTCACGTTTTTGCATTAGAATTAAGTGTTCGGTTTAAGTAGCGTAATTTTAACGTAAATTTAATTAAAAACAGTGCAATTAGTTCATTTTTTTTTATTAGTTACAATCGTCGTAGAACAATTTAGAAAAATTTATATGTTTTGTGCCGTAAAAACAACAAAAAGAAATTAATAATGACCTTGTCGGTCGTCCGCTCTCTTAGTAAAAAAATTCTTATTCGATTATTATATCAATTGGATGATTCTTGTTTTTCTGCTGTCAGTCGGTGAAAGAAAATTAAAAAATGGATGGCTGCAAATCAATGCATCAGAAATAATATTTTAACTAAAATTAGAACGAATATATAGTGCTAAGCATGAATAAATTAATATATTGAATCCATAAATATTAAGCAAAACCGATGATTAACAGCGGAGAACAAAACAAACGGCAACAGGAACAGAAATTCGAAAACGTAAGAGAACCAAAACAAATCTCTCAGTTTTGTTTTGCACTATGCAAAATGTCTTCCGCGTATTAAAATTCATGAAATTCAATAAGAAGAAATTTAATGTTTCCCGCATTAGTGATTTGTTTTGTTTCGCTGTAATCCAAATTAAAAAAAAAATTAATAAGAAAATACAATAATTAGTGATTACATAATTTTATGTACAAACCAAAAACATCAATTAATTAGTGATACCTATACAAAGATTAAATTAATTTTTTTTCGTGTAAATAAATAGAATAAGTTAGACAAATTTAACTGTTGTGAACTTTGTTGTCTGTCATAGTAAAAAAGTTTTTTCCTTTGCTAAAGATTATTATTATTGAATAAGGACATTGTCTACTGTGATAATTAACATTTCATTTTGTAGACTGAGAGCTAGTGAACCCTTTGAGTAACGGTCGTCCTGTAAGGCTAGATTTTTTTTAGTGAAAGTTCATGAAATGTGAAGTACGGAAACCGCAACCTGGCAGGCATCAGTCGTGTACGTCATCATCCCCTATATGCTTAAAAGTGTAAAAAAAATGAAAAAAAAAACTTGGTCCTGTAAGCTTGAAATTTTATATGATTTAGCTCACTCATTGTAGAGTACAAAAACAAATTGACAGGCGATTTGGAGGTGCACAAGTATCTGCCAGGCGAATCGAAATGTGTTACAACTTGCCGGCCGGCCGTCACAAGCGACGAAATCTAGAAAACCGTTGAACGGATTTCCAAAATTTTTGTTTCTAAAAATAAGTTTACTCAATGGAAAGAGCTGAAAGGACGATGTGTTCGATAACTGTACCGAAAGGGTGTCAAAAAAATCGTCAAGTGTGTCAAAACATGGAAATTTGTATATTTTTGGCTTAAAAAACGTTCATATTAAGTGATTCCGGATATAAACATTGAATTTGAAGAAATCCTGATGGTCGGGCTTGGTATGTGATACCAAAAACTAGATTATAGCATTATAAGTTTGTCAAAAAAATGTTGTCAAGTGTGTCAAAAGAACGATTTTTATTTATTTTTTTACCCAGTTTTTCGAAAAAAAATAAAATAAATTATTTGTATGACCTGAAATTTTATTATTATTATTGAGAATTATGGCATTATAAGTTTGTCAAAAAAAAGGTTGTCAAGTGTGTCAAAAGAAAGGTTTCATTTATTTTTTTACCCAATTTTTTGGAAAAAAATAAAATAAATTATTTGTATGACCTGAAATTACGACTCTTACTCGCACTCCCATAGCATCTTGCCCCTCGCCTGTCAAGGACTAATGCTAGCCAGAAGCGCCTGTCATTTTACCCACTTTCTTTGAATCACTTACTCAAACATATATATAAAATATGGATTGGCTAAGATCTCAAGCTCTGAGATATCAAGAATTCGGTTTTGGTTAAGGATTTTGATATAGTTTTCGGCATAAAACTTTTATGAGGACATTGTTTTTATTTTTGGGCAACGATGTATATCAAACATAACTCTTTGTTAAAGTGCATGTACTTTTTTATCTCTGTTTAGAAATTTATTACAAAACTAACACAAAACATCAATACGTTGCCGGAAAATCATAACAGATCATAAATTAACATAATTTAGTGAAATGATGGTACACTCAGCAAACTACTCAAAAACCTCTCCATTTAGCGTTTCGAGAAAATATTACTAAATCACAAATTCATATTTCTTTCAAGATTCCAATAATATTGTAAAATTGATTAAAATTAAACTTTTTTAAAAATTTTAAATATATTCCAAAAATTAAAATAAAATCAAATATTTAAACTTTTTCTAAATTCTAATAATATTCCAAAAATTCTTAAAAATTGAAACTTTTTCCGAAATTCTACAAATATTGCAAAAATTATTACAAATTCAAAAATACAAACTTTTTTCAAAATTCAAAAAATATTTCAAAAACTATAGCAAGTTCAAAAATTTTCCATGCCACATTTTCGTAATACAAACATTTAATTTTTTTGACATACTTGACAACATTTTTTTGACAAACTTATAATGCAACAATCTAGTTTTTGGTATCACATACCAATCTCGACCATCAAGATTTCTTCAAATTCAACGTTTATATCCGGAATCACTTAAGATGAACGTTTTTTAAGCCAAAAATATGCAAATTTCTTTGTTTTGACACGCTTGACGATTTTTTTGACACACTTCCGGTACAGTTATCGAACACATCGTCTTTTCAGCTCTTTCCATTGAGTAAACTTATTTTTAGAAACAAAAATTTTGGAAATCCAATCAGCGGTTTTCTAGATTTCGTCGCTTGTGACGGCCGGCCGGCAAGTTGTAACACCTTTCGATTCGCCTGGCAGATACTTGTGCACCTCCAAATCGCCTGTCAATTTGTTTTTGTACTCTACAAAAAGTAAGCTAAATCATATAAAAACTTCAAGCTTACAGGACCAAGTTTTTTTTTTTCATTTTTTTTGCACTTTTAAGCATATAGGGGATGATGACGTGCACGGCTGATGCCTGCCAGGTTGTGGTTTCCCTACTTCACATTTTATGAATTATCACTAAAAAAAATTCTAGCCTTACAGGACGACCGTTACTCAAAAGGTTCACTAGCTCTTGGACTATTGATTGTTATTTTCGAATAAATCAATTGTCTCCGATGATAGTTAACATTTTTTTTGGTGATGATTATTATCCTTGAATATCTCGATTGTCTAACTCGAGCGTGTTAATGCTCGACCAATGGGTGGGGTTCGTAAATTCAAACTGTCCCTCGGCACTAATTCAAAATCATTGCACTTATCGTTGTATATAATTTCGATTACCGGTGCATGTACCAAGTGTGGATATCACGACCAACGAGCAGCACCCAACACTAGTATTATCAATCAACTATAGCGACAATTTTAACTCCGAGGTGGTACACTCCAATCAACATTACCGGCTTTAAGGGTTTTTATATCCCTGGCGTTACTCGTCGTGGAACAGTGAATTCATTGATTGTCTATACTAACGTCGAGTCCTCGCTCAACCATACCTGTGTGCATGAGAGTATCCGCGCCGCTCAACGTTCATCGAGAGGTGTCAATAAACTTACCGTATGACTGTCAACCGATATATATTCATCCGCCAACACTTACTACCATAAACGTTTTATTATCATTACCGCTCAACGTTCTGCTGCAGTTGTCAATATTCTCTCATTTTTAAACATCACTCACTATATGTTTGAACAACAAGACCGGCTACATCAAGTATTTTATTACTGTACAACGTTCATCTCTTGATATCAATCATACCACATCTCGATTTGCAACCGTATCATATATTAGTTCACCAGTACTTAATACCAAAAGCTTTATCAGTAATCGCCTTAGTTATTGCGACGCAAAATTTACATCTTTATCAGTAATCGCCTTAGCTATTGCGGCGCAACATTCACATCTTATTTATACAATTCGACCAGCAATTGCCTGAGTTATTACGGCACAACATTTACATCTTATTTATACAATTTTATCAGTATTCACCTTAGCTATTGCGACGCAACATTTACATCTTATTTATACAATTCGATCAGCAATCGCCTGAGTTATTACGGCATAACATTTACATCTTATTTATACAATTTTATCAGCATTCGTTTTAGTTATTGCAGCCTATTAAGATTATTCAACTATTCATCTGATAATACTTTACCTGTTGGAATATTCACCGCTGATGGAGGGCTAAACGTTAGGACTTTGAGGCCTGTCGGATGTAACCAAAGGGTGAGTGAACTTTAATTATTCTTTTTACTTTTTATAACGTAAAGGTGTGAAAACGAGTGAATGGGTGTACATATGGATGAATGTGGGTGTGCTTGTCGATGCGAGTGTGCGAAATCAGGTGGTGATTATATGCGAGACACTATAAATGTAAATTAAAAACGATTAAAAGTAAAATATTTTTGTTCTAATTGTGGAATTATTGCTTAAGTCCTAATGAGTTCTATGCTATCTGTAACGGGCTTGTAAGGGATATAGCGTGTGAAGTTCCCCGTACTCTAGGATTTGATTGTCGGTTTACAAGTGATGGCATTATTTTACGAACTGGATCAGAATGATCAAATGGCAGCAATACCACTTATTTTAACTACTACCATTTACTATAATTACCACATTGCTTTGTACTTAATTGTCTTGCCTCGCTATATGAGTGTATGTGTGGACATGGTTGTTTGAATGTAAGCGTGGGTGTGTGGGAGGATGTGAGCGTGCATGAAGCGTGAGAGTGTGGGCGTGTGGGAGTGAATGTGAGGTTGAACGTGCTGATCGCGGTTCTTTCGCAAAAGGGGTCGCCAGAGTCTAATTTTTCCATTCGGACTTTATCCATTTCTGTATATTCACGTAATTCGCGTACATGTCTGTATTTGTATTGGAGTAGCAGGGTTTACCACTGTGATTAACCAGAGCATAAAAATAAAACCTAAATTAGCTACGCGACCTGCTATGCCGCTTCATTGGTTCGCCAGTGAAAAAGCTCTTCACTACAAAACCTAAGATCTAGATAATTTCTGGGAAACGTAAAATAAAAACTAGAAGGAAAACAAGCGACATACAAGGACGAAAGTTGCTTGCACCATTGAAGTCAACAATCAGCTATAAGATTAAGGTTAGATTTAATTTTTCTATTTTATTGTTATAAAATTTTTGAATTTTCATTAAATATGTTATAAGACCATCATGGTCTTATAAGCTAATAAGTTTATTTAGAGATTTTTCCCTTGGTGGAGTCTTCGTACGGTTCATCGTGTATCATTTAACAATTTTTAAAAAACCCTTGGATAAATAGAAACCATAGGTATCTATTTATGAATTGAAAATCCCAGGCTTTACACATTTGAAATAATAAGCCGGCTGCTGTATTGTTTTCGCTCAATCTTTACAACATAACCACTAAATTTGTGCGTCTTTTATGTTCGTAGATAAGGGGGAGGATTGGGAAAAATGTTCACTTAGAAGCACTAAGATAGGTTTAAGGAGTAAAAAATAGGTTTTATCATGGTTAAGAAAACGCTAATTGGGGCTTGAGCCAATTTTGGCAAATTAGGGTTGAGCCCGGTCTGCGAAACCAATTTTTTTTCCAGAACTTTAATTGTGTGGAAAGAGGTTGTAGATAGAGTAACATATATAAAATAAAGTTAAACATAATATGGCTTGCTCATGTTTATAATGTGTTATACTGGTGAATAAAGCGTAATATAATAAACTGAATTTTGGTGCAGTCTAGACTGAAACTAAAGTTAACTAGCCATGGCCTGGCTCGCCAATACGGACCCGAGATCGGTTCGTTGTTTAATATAGGCAACTCCTAACTGGGATCTCATAAAAATCTTAAAACGATCTTTAACACCGTGTTTTTTTCAACCATAAACAAAAGAATCTAAAGCTTTTCAATTATGATAACGATTTGAAGCAGAAGTTCTTCTTGATATATAGCTACAAACTTACAACAAATCGTTAATCTCATCTGGAAAACTTGATTTCTTTTATTACAAACAACTATTACCTATTCTGCGGGAAAAAAAAAACAAAACTATATGACATTATTTTATCGCTTTGTTTTCTTATTATATTTTGTTGGAAAATGTATAATGACATATCGTATAATGAAAACTCAAATAAAATATCCATTTTTGTTTATGTTCTACACAACATAAACACATTATTCTGATAAAAGAATACAAAAACAATGCAGAAGAAAAATAACTTGATTAAATAAAATATAGATAGACGGATATAAAATGTTTAAAGGAAATGATGTCATAAAAACAAAGTTATTCGAATTCCATCTAATTTGATGGAAGGTAGAGATTGCAAATATGTTTTTTAGTTTGAAATGTCATGAGAAAATAAAATTTTATTAGTTCGTTGGGATTCGTAAAATTTAATTTCTAGCATCGCGCCTGTCTTGCCATGAATTTTATTTGTTTATTTTTTTTAGACATATAAAATTGTTGACTGGTCGAACATTTGTTATAAACCATAACGGCGAAATAAAATTATAAGCTAGACCAGGGTGGTTATTTTGTAGTGTTATCTCACTAGGTGAGATAAATAGTGAGATAAAGAAATTATGTTTAAATGATTTCTTTTATCTAATATAATCGATCAAAGACAAATATTTTATATCACTTTTTATGTCACCTAGTGAGATAACACTACAAAATAACCACCCTATTCAAAATAAGCTTCCTAATAGGCCATATAGAAAATTTTGAAGGCAGGATTATCTCGTGGTGGTACATAATACATTCTATATTAATTTTATTTAACATTTAAAAAGTTTGTTTACATTTTGAGATACAAGGTGACCTAAGGATAGGTTAGGCTGGAGAAAGTATGGTTGTTATAGCCGTAGTATATACAGGACAAGGATGGCAATGGACGGATGCGTACCATTAAGTATAATTATTTTTTTTCTAAATCTGCTCCTCAAAAATCAGTCTTGACAATTTGCCTTACCTTTATTCCTTTCCATTTGAGTTTGGTTGAGGAGGATTTAGACAGAAGCAAGCCAATGGAGTTCAATTTTTTCATCATTCTCGTCATTGCGTGATCGTTTAAAGAATTACCCAGTTTACTTGCATTGTTTTTAGTAATTGTTTTTAGTTTTCAGTGTCTAGCTACGACATTTACATCTATGTTAAATGTTGTCAATTTTTGTATTATATTAGTTCATGTGCCCTTGCTTGATCCATATTAGGCAAGGTCTACCTGGTAATAGCATATAAAATCTATACTGATGAGCCCGCTTTGTGTGCCTACAATAGTTTTCTAGCGTTAGTTGGCATTAAACAAGTATTACTACCTTATATCAACGTACACCAAAACAAAATGGATGTAAAGTTGATGCCATCAAGCTAAATCTAAAAAAAGTTGCAGATACTGGGCAAGTAAAAGTAGTTTCCAGACTAACTCATGCTTATCTACTCCGTATTTTTAACATTTTTGTCTTTAAAGACGGTTAGTATTAAATGTATAAAATATTCATTGAGCAAAACAAAGTCCCCTTTGTTACTGCATGTCAACATCTTACTAGATTTCAGCCCAATAACTGACTGAAATGCCAATAGGAGTTAAATAAAATAATATTTCTAGTGCAGTGGTATGTGTGCACCATATTTTCACCAAATTCACAAATATTCAAATGCCAGAACTTTCACCAGGTGTTTCTGATTGTCACATCCCAATTTATCATATACCAAAATATCATTTCTCAGTTTAATTAAAAAAGTCCAAGCGGCACGTATATCCGCTAGAAATAGGTAGATTTCGAGATCAGACAGTTTTGTGTGCCAGTAGAATCTGATGTATCAGATTAGTTTTAACAAAACAAACTAATTTCAAACGGATATCGAACAAATTTTAAAAAGAAAATTAGCTACCTACAAGCAAAATTATATCTATCCAATTTTGCAACAAACAAATATCAAATCTACCACAGAACATGTGTGTGATAATTTATGACACAAACCTACTCTATATCATATGTCGTGCAATTACTGCAAAATATCAAAATAGTTTATTTCTAAGAAAAAAAAATTAATTTCTTCTATTCAAATCTTTTATTTTTTTGACTGTTATAAGGTTGAAATTGACTGTTATAAGGTTTTTGGAAATTGTAGTTGAGGATTGATGCAAACTTTTTTGTTGAAGCCAACAAGTCAAAAACCTATAACTGCAGAGGTTTATATTTATAAGAAACGGATTAAAATGTTACCATAGATTCTAAATTTATGAAGATTTTAAAAATATTAGTATGCAAACGGCCGTTATAACGGATTAAAAAAAACACTTTTTTTTCTAGTATAAAGCCTATAGTTCCTTAACCATGTGTCAGATTTTTCTGATTAACGAACTTGTTAAAGATATTAATAAAACACACATTTTTAAGAAAGGTTTTTTGATCTGGCTCCACAAATGCAATCGTGAGAGTGCCGGTTGATTCAAACGCATTTTGTGTTTTACAAGCTTTTTTGTTGGAGCCGCTCACTCAGAAACCTCCAACTGCAGAGGTCTTTTTTTTATAGAAACTGATTAAAAAGGTTTTAAAGATTCTAAATTTATGAAGTTTTTAAAAATATTAGAATCCAAACGGCCGTTATAACGGATCTAAAAAACAGAGTTTTTTTCTAGTATAAAGCTTCTTGTTTCTTAACCATGTGTTGGATTGGGCTGATTTACGAACTTGTCCAAGATATTAATAAAACACACATTTTTAGAAAAAGTTTTTTGATCTAGCCTTACAAATGCGACCGTGAGAGTGCCGGTGTCCGTCCGAATTTCTACATAATCGATTTTCTCAAAAACTATAAGTGCTATCAACTTGAATTTTTTTACAGTTATACAATGTATTTGTCCACGCCTACTGAAAACAAGAAAATTATAAATATTATTTTTTATCAATATTTTATGAACATTGATAAGGAGATAGTAAAACAAAAGTTTGTTTTAAGGCATCGAGTTTGGTTTAAAAAAATCAAAAAAATCCAAATATTTCTAAAAGACATGTCAATGAATTATCGACTGCTTAGTTTTTAAGGGGCTGGGCTGTAGGACTGGGCTGTAGGTTACGCCAAGATATATCGATTGTGACCATTGAAGTTGAAATCGGATCATCCGTTGTGAGAGAGCGTTGGACAAATTTGTGTCCACATACATACATACTGCCAGCTAAAAATAGCCTAAACAGCTTCAGGAGGTCTTGAAACGTAAAGGTATTATAAAAATTTCGATTTCAAAAATCGACCCAAAAACAATAACTTTTCATATCGGGAAGTTAATAAATAGTTGACCAGCCAATCTACTCTCGAACCTCTGACCTTTTTGTCAAATTTAGAAAATAACTCAGGTTTTTGATATTCAAGTTTCAACACCCGGATGCTGTTGCAGCTCATTTACATACAAAAGTTTCATCTAGATATCATTCGTTTGCATAAAGAAAATAACACGTCGTTTTTTCACATTTTGTTAAAAATCTCAAAAACTAAGATAGCAATTAGGTATAAGATAGCAATTGTTTATACAAATGTCATTATAAATGTCAGACATGGTGACAAACAATATGGAAGCTTCATGACCTTGATAGCATTATTTATTAATCTCATGATATTTGCAAAAGATGATTTTCAGTTTTTTGGAAACCACTAAAAAACAAATGATTTGATTTCGCTAGAAAAGGATTGGGCTCTAAGTTACGACAAGATACATCGATTGCGACCATTTTCGTTAAAATCGACCCATCCGTTGTTGAGAAAGCGTTGGGCAAAAATTCTCCACACAGCGATATACACATACATACACACACACACACACACATACAGACTGCCAGCTAAAAATAGTCTCAACAGCTTCAGGAGGTCATGAAACGTAAGGATATCAAAAAAATTCCGATATCGAAAATCGACCCAAAAACAATAACTTCCCATATCGGGAAGTTAAAAAATTAAAACTAAATAAATAAGAAATACAAAAAAAATAAAATAAATAAATAAATGAAATAAAAATAATAAAGTAAAATAAAAAAATAATAAAAATAATAAAATAAAATATAATAAAAATATAAAAAAATAAAATAAAAAATTTTATAAATAAATAAAATAAATAATAAATAAATAGCGTATAAATAATAAAAAAATAATAGATAAATAATAAATAAATAATAAGTAAACAATAAAAAATAATCATAAATAATAAATAACAAATATTGAATAATAAATAATAATAATAATAGTAATAAATAATATTAAATAATAATAATAAATAATAATAATAATAAACAATAATAATAATAATAATAAATAATAATAATAATATAGTAAAATATAATAAACATATAGAAATATAAAATAAAATTATACTAAAAATAATAAAATAAAATAATAAAATAACATAAATAAATAAAAATAAAAAATAGAAAATACATACACATACACACATGTCCAAATACATTTAAAACAACAAATTTTGGAGTTTATTCTAGTGAAAATATTTAAAAAAAATTTCTATGAAAAATCAATATTCTTGTCAAAATGAGATACCTTTACTTAATTGTGAATAAAAGCGAAATGCGTACATCGATTTTCATGATCCATGTCTCGTTTTGTGCACAGATTATGTGACTTTACGTCGAAGTAATAAGACTTGACGCTTTTTCCCGTTTTGAATTTTTCATGATTTTTTAAAATACAATTTTTTTATTTTTTGTGCAAAAAATTATTTTTTTTCTTCATAAATTTATTTATAACTGCGAAACTGTTGATTGTGTAAAGAAAAAGTGTAACAATAGATTAAAGGAATTGTAATTTTTATTTTTCTAAATTTGTTTCAGTAAAATCGGACTAGTCGTTCTCGAGTTATGTCCCCAAAACGTGACTATTTCCCCTATATGATACATGCTAACTTCAAATCGATATATCTCGATTCCTAGACGTGACTCAGCAAAACGCCGGGACACGTATAACTTTTTTTTACCGATATAGCTTTTTACGGTAGTCAGAACCCCAGCGGATCACTGACCCCTACCATTTGTCGCACAGTGTTATAGGTTCAAACTCTTTATTATTTACATTCCGCTGGAAATGTTGATGCTAATATAAAATCTCGATGCCAATATATATACCAAAGATTTGTGAGACATATTTTTAAAATACAAAAAAAATAAAAATAACAATAACAATATAAGAAATAAATCCAATGTAAATAGTTGAACATATCGAGCCTGTGGCAAGATGTTGTAACATCACTTTTGACGATTCTATCGTATTTTACGCTAATCGGTATGCTGTAACACAAAACGACTGTCGATTATCGTATTTACGACAGTCGTTTTGTGTTACAGCATACCGATTAGAGTAAAATACGATAGAATCGTCAAAAGTGATGTTACAACATCTTGCCACTGTATTCAACTTTTGATTTTATGTTAAAACTTTTGATAGAATAAAATGATAAGTAGATTCCTTTTTGATGTGTATGGTAACCAACTTTTTGAACTGGTCAATTTGGAGTGAAAGTGATTCAGGTGTTTTAATTTTCGAAATATAAAATTAGACATCTATATATTATTTTCTTTGGCTTACGTAAATTGATCAGAAATTCAAAGGATCTTCATTCGAAAGCTACTATTCCGTGAAATAGTGCTAAGTTAATTAAATAAGCTACAATCATTATTTGCACAAAAATACGTCAATGAAATCAGAGATGATCTATGTGATTTACACCTATTTCTACGCTTTTTTAGATACAAATGGGACCGATCGAATGAAAGCTCGATAATATTCATCGTTACAAAAAGGCGTATGTCATTTCGGAGAGTATAGTCGTTACAGTTTTGCCTGTTCTATGAACAAAGTTTTGCAGCAAAGATTTATATGTTTGTTTCCCAAAAGTTTATACGGAGTGATTAAATGAAATAACTTGACTTAGCATATCCATTAAATATGATTGAATTCCTTTACATTAGCATTCGTTTTTTTCAATCATATCTAATCCACGCTTAAATTCAAAAATATCAAAACCAATTTTAATATAACACCAAAAGCATTAAATAAATAAACCTCTTCAATATTCAGCTTACAGCCACCCTTATAGTTACTATCCTATATTCAAAATTGAAATATTGAAAAATATAGACATAAAGGCGATGGATTTTTTTTATGTTTTTTCCCTGGTGCTGCTAAACATTGTGACAAATGACGCAAACATTAGTTTTTGCTCTTCGGTTGTAGAATTTTTTGGTTTTCACTTTTTGAATTTTATGTTGTTGTTGTTGTTATTATTTTTATATATTGTTTACAGTCTCCCCATTTATCTCGTTGAATAAATAAATTTTTTAGTGTCTATTAAGAGTAGTAGTAGTATGAAAAAAATTTTGTCTAGAAAACAGCAAAAACAAATCAATCTAATGCAATTTTTGACGGTAAAAACAAATGTTATAGATTTATTTTTTATTAACACATTTTGATGTAAAGCTACAAATTTTTTAATTTTCGTAAACAAGTTTTGTATTCCATGATAAAAGATTGAAAAAAAATATTCAAAGATTAACTTTGTTGATTATTCTTTTCATATTTTTCAGCTACAAAAAATAATTAATAAATATCACATGCAAGGTTGTTTTCTAACAACCAAAAATTTGATTGAATAGATATGATTTTTATGCAATTAAATACATATCACAATGAATTAGTAATTTCGTTAATTAATCCATCCACAAACTCACTAATAACAGAATTACTACAAAAACGGTCAACATAATTGACAATACAAGTTCGCACCGAAGATAAGTTTCTGAAAATGTGAAAAAATTTGTTAAGAATCATAAAAAATATTGTAAAAAAAATTGACTTACAAGTTAGAAATTTTAAATTCATCCGTTGCTACAAACGAGTCGATCACGTCAGACAGACAGTTAAGTATACCATTACTATGTTTATCGATACAAACAATCCCTTGATTAGCTATAAATTCTGAGGAATATAATAATAGCTTTGAATAGTTCTTAGAAATAAAAACAATAATCTCTTACCTAGTGTATTCTTAAAATTATCCCAGCATACGTACTCAGTAAATCCCTTAAATGTTGAAACAAGTGCTCTAGTTTTCAATACTAGACTTGACGTTGCACAAACATTTGACAGAAGTGTATAGCTTCTAATACATTTCAGTACTTTTTCTTTCCTTGGACAAAATTGACTTAAAAGAACAGAAAACATTTGTTTTTCGTCTGGTACAGGATGTTTGCTGTAGCCATTATTAATTTCAGTGAAATTAATATAAGAGTCAAAACAGTTTTTGAGCTCTAAACCTTGTCTTGGCTGTAAAAGAAATTTTGAATTAATAAATAATTGATGTGTAAAATAAAAAAAAATTAAATTTAGAAATACATTAATCCCGCCCCTTGCTATGAGGTTGTAAAAATATATATATTCTAATTTTACAAAGAACATAGTGACCATCTCTATTCTTAATCATAACATATCTATCTCTTAAATATCAAACTAACTAATTCATCTAGTTATTGCCCGAGTCAAAATTGGTAGAATGAGACATTTTGAATCACCAAGATCCTCAAATTTACAAGGAATATTATGATAAGCTTATATGTTTCCTTATATTTTGACATCTTTGGATTCGGTGTATGTTCAGTATTTTCTAAATTCTAATTAATTTCTTGAATAAAAACACATATCTCCAGCAAGTACTGTTAGTACTTTAACTAGATTAAGCAAAATTAATGCCAATGCCATTAATCCGATTAATTTCTGAGGCTCTAAGTGTGAGTGTTCTTATGGTTTCACTAGTTACGGTTCCCTATTCTGTGTTCGTATTGTTTACCAATAGTCCGACTTTCATCTTGGTAGCTCCCAAATATCTAAAATATTTCCATTATCATTAGAATGGTCGTTAAAAATTAAATTTTCTCAAACACTCCCGTAAACAATTCTTTGTGGTTAAAAAGTACGAGGGCATTTTTTTTAAATAAAAAGAACACGTGCCGCAAAATCATCGAAGTTTATTTTTCTATAAAATTGTAAATATCTCTTGAAATATGCAGATTTTAAAAAAATCACATATAGATGAAAAACGTGTTCTTGACAATGTTATGAAAACTTGACCATTTTTGATTTTCCTGAAACTTGACATCTTAGTAGTATGGACAAAATAAAAACTATAACTTATTTTAAAAAAATTTTAAAGTGCTTAGTTTGAGCATAGGGGGCAACCCAGCATACAATAAAAATGAAAATTCTGCCAATCCGATGTAACTTTGAAACTAAATTACTCAAGAACGGCTATACCGATTTCATCAAACTTTTTTTTGTTTGATAGATGACTAGTTAGTCCTTAAAAAAAAATTAATTAACTGTTTTTATAATTATTTTTTAAATAAAATATTAAAAAAACTTTTTTAAAGATGGCACTAGGGTCGACGATCAATTGGTATTTAATTAATTTTTTTTCTGAAAATAGTTCTATCCTTACTCTAAAATATTTCAAATTAAATTAAAGGCGTTCATTTTTGGTCTTGAGATATTTAATTTTAAAGATTTTTAGTACGACTGAAATTCAAATTTTTCTTCATTTTTCCAAACAACTTCCATTTACAAAAAATTTTAAAATCAATTAAATCTAAACTTTTTTTTTTAAATATAGTTCTAACTTTACTTTAAAATATATCAAATTTATTTTTAGTCCGATTAAAATTCTGATTGTTCATTATTTTTTTGAACAATTTATATCATCAAAAAATTTTAACCACTGAAGTTCGAGAAAATAATGAACAATTAGAATTTTAATCGGACTAAAAATCTTTAAAATTAAATATCTCAAGAACAAAAATTAACGCCTATGAGTTAATTTGATATATTTTAGAGAAAGGGTAGAACTATTTTCAGAAAAAAAATTAACTAAATTCCAATTGATCATCGACCCTAGCGCCATCTTTAAAAACGTTTTTTTAATATTTTTATTTAAAAATTAATTATAAAAACAGTTAATTAATTTTTTTCAAAGGACTAACCAATCATCTATCAAACAAAAAAAAGTTTGATGAAATCGGTATAGCCGTTCTTGAGCAATTTAATTTCAAAGTTACATCGGATTGTCAGAATTTTCGTTTTTCATGCATGTTGAGGTGCCCCCTATGCTCAAACTAAGCACTTTAAAAAAAATTTAAAATAAGTTGTATTTTTTATTTGGTCCATGCTACTAACATGTCAAGTTTCAGGAAAATCAAAAATGGTCAAGTTCAAATTTCGACTTTTTCACCTGCGTAGATCACGTTTTTCATCTATACGTTTTTGAAGGAAATTTAAATATCTACAAAACAAATACCAATCAATTTTCTTCCTAAAACGTATGTTTCTGATGATATTTTGAAAAAAAAAAATTAAAAATTCTTCGTAACTCGTAAAAACAAATGACAAAAATTTTAACGAAAACGAACTACTTTTGATTTGTCTTTTCACGATTACTTTTATTCTTTTTATTCCATTGCATAAGAAAAAAATTAGTACTATTTCGTCATTTTTAGTATTTGTGTTTTTTATAAATTACGAAAATTTACCATATATCATGAGAAATTTAAAAAAAATCTACGATTTTATAAAATAATCAACTTCTATGATTTTGCGGCACGTGTTCTTTTAATTTAAAAAATATAACCTAATGGTGTTTTGATCGTAAAGAATTTCTCTAGAGTCCGTCGGAAAAATTAATTTGTAACGAGCAGAAACAGTCTCTCTCAACTCTTAACGACAAAATGATGAACCAGCTGCGCCAAAGGAATAGTTATACTGGTGGTTATCTGCGGCTTTCTGGTCAAACAACCTTTTCAACATAAAGCTATGATAAGAATTGAAAAGAAAAAAAAAACATACCAAAAACCATACGAAAACTAGTCAGCAACAACAAAAATCCAAAGGGCACTCTATGTGCCATACTCAAACTCTTTGGTTTGTGTCTAACAACGCTTTTGTAGATTTAATCAGGTTTTTGAAGATACCCCATATGAAACAGCCGGAATCGGTCAGAAACCTTTTATATAAGCAGACTTGTGAGACCAATGTAATGGTTGGGGAAAAGTGGAACAGGAAATAAATATTGGTTTGGTGGTAAGAAGAGAAAAACAACAACTGAAGCATTAAACTTTTAACTACAAAAAGGAATGGTGGAGCAGGATTCTACTTCTAGAGGCCACTCTGAACAAAGATACTTCTGTTGGAAAATGGCTACGATCGAACAGATACGCTAACATCGGTCTCGTATCATATTACATAATTTAATAGATTTTACTTAGTCTGAAAATCTATAACATCATAACAGGAGTCTTAGGGGTGCAATCCTTCCTAACCTTTAGTTAGAAGGGTATCATTCAGAGACATTAATTTATAATTTATAGTAACTAGGAGGGGCCGGCGTGCTTCGCTACGCTTATAAATAAAGTTTTTGCGTAGACATTTTGTTGACGTAGGAGCAATGATTTCAAAAAGTGGTAATGAGAAATGCTAGCATAAAATTTCTAATTTTTCTTTTTAAATATATGAATGAAAAATAATCAGAACTCTAGCTGATCAGTTCGGATATATGAAAAATTAGCGATCAAGTAAGTTAGAGATCAAATAAGCTTACTTGAAAACTTATTAGATCGCTAATTTTTCATATATCCGAACTGATCAGCTAGAGTTCTGATTATTTTTCATTCATATATTTAAAAAGAAAAATTAAAAATTATATGCTAGCATATCTCATTACCACTTTTTTGAAATCATTGCTTCTACGTCAACAAAATGTCTACGCAAAACCTTTATTTATAAGCGTAGCGAAGCACGCCGGCCCCTCCTAGTATTTATTAATCATTTCATTTTCACACGCATAAGAAAAAGTAAAGAGGTGTCAAGGGACACCCGGATGGAACGAAGTTCCTTTCGATTAATTAGTGAAGGAATGGTTGTAATAAAAAATTTTTTATTTATATAAGTTTGGGAAATTTAGGAAATTTGGGAAATTCGGTAAATTGTTTCTTTAATTTCTAATCAATAGAAAATACAAAAATTAGTGATGGAATTGTAATAAAATTTTATTTTTCAGGGTGTCAAGGGTGTCAAGGGTCAAGGGTGTCAAGGGTGTCAAGGGCGTCAAGGTGTCAAGGGTGTCAAGGCTGTCAAGGGTGTCAAGGGTGTCAAGGGTGTCAAGGGTGTCAAGGGTGTCAAGAGTGTCAAGGTTGTCAAGGGTATCAAGGTTGTCAAGAGTGTCAAGGGTGTCAATGGGGTCAAGGGTGTCAAGAGTGTCAAGGGTGTCAAGGTTGTCAAGAGTTTCAAGGTTGTTAAGAGTGTCAAGGGTGTCAAGGATGTCAAGGATGTCAAGGGGTGTCAAAAGTGTCAAGTGTGTCAAGGTGTCAAGGGTGTCAACATTAGAATATTGTCGTACTAATGATCGTACTTTTCGTCAGAAATGCTAGCATGAAGCAAATGCCACCATGCTCACCGGGCCCACCCCACAAAATGTCTACCCAAAACTTTATTTATAAGCGTAGCGAAGCACGCCGTGCTCCCCTAGTATCTATTATCAAGAGATGCACCACGTAAATAAACACTCGTACCATTATCACGTCGACGATACAAAGGATAACCATTCACAGATTCTTTAGCATTTTCAGAAAAAGGTTTTGGAAAATTCTTACTACATTTTCCATCTCTCATACTAACAGAATTGGGGTTAAGAGCACCACATGGTCCATGCATCATATGACGTTTCACATATTCATGTAATTTAGGAAAAAGAATGAGATCAGAGATTTCAGTACATACAAATTTATTAATCATTTCATTTCCATCAATTCTATCTTCATCTGACAAATTTAACAAACACATCAGGCAGGAATTAAAGCACCAGTACGATGATTAAAAATATTATGAATTTTAAAATGATAAATACCACGTGCAATTCATTTCTTCATTCACAACATTCATTTCACCATTAACACCATTCATGACCCCATTCATTTATGAAAAAAAAAACAGAAAAATCAAACACGGCTATTATGAATTATTTCTCTAGCAGGCGACAGACCTACAATCAATTTGTCAATCAATTCGAAAACGAAAATAAACGAAATAAAATTTAGTGTAAAAATCCCCTAAATTTTATTTCGTTTATTTTCGTTCTCAATTGATTGACAAATTGATTGAAGGTCTGTAGCCTGCTTATCTTGTTTTGCACAGAAAAAACAAATCAATTTTATGAATTGTTTCTTTAATTTCTTATCAATAGAAAATATTTAAAAACAAAGAAAAATAATAATTAAATCAAAGAAAACAAAGAAAATCAACGAAAAATAATAATAAAAAAACAAAGAAAAATAATACGTCTATCCACTCCTGAATCAATGCATAAACTAAATTGAAATTTGAAAAGAAAATATAAAATACTAAATAATAATAATAAAAAAACAAAGAAAAGACTTGGGCAATTCCATTTCATTTTGTATAGCGGGGGCCGTTAGATTCAAAAATACATTTTAATTCGTCTGTAACTTTTTTATTTATGATCCGATTTGTGTGAAAAATGTTTCAAAATTTAAGTTATACTAATATCAGTTAGCAGTGAAAATTTTCCTTTTCCCTTTCCTTTTCCAAAAGCCTTGGGCTCCAAAAAGTATTTTTTAGCGTATTAATATATAAGATTAACAATAAACATGGGTAAGGTCATGTGAAAGAAGATGGCAGAACAGAGAAACTTCGGGTTAAAATGTTTCAAAACTTCTATCAAAGTCAACAATTAAGACAGATCGAAGCGAGACTGTTTCAAGCTATTCGAGTGCGGTTAACAAGTGGTTAATTGAACCTAGCTGGATGGAGTGATCATTGAGAACAACCACAACCAACTTAGCATAAACTAGTGATATAATCTAATGGCCTATAAAAATATATATAACTTATAGGAGCATCAAAAACTAAATGTTTGATTTGTCTTCGAAGGGATGCGACATTCTAAATTAAAACTGGTCCTGAAAAAAATCACATTAACATTATAATATTGATCTAATCTTCTGACGCAACTATCCTCAGATGACTTTATTATTGGGATGTTCAGTTATTCAACTGCTAAAGAGGAAGAGCGGATTATTTTTGTATTTATCTTTCTTCTGTACATGCTACATCAGACTCCTGCCAAAGTCAGCATATGTTGTTCATCATGAGAAGAATATAAACTTGGATATTATAGTCAGCTGTGGTGTTGATTCCCTTCGTATGGGCTGGGGAAGCATCAACCCCAATAAATGAGAGCAGAACCTTTTATAGTATTTGATCATACTACTTTTATGGAAAAATGGGCCCATAAGAAAAGTAATCTTTTGTATACTCTCGACGGGAAAAAAATCATAAACATCACTCCATGTTTCATGTTTCTTCTGTAGAAACCTTTAAGAGCTGAAGAGTGTCGATGGTAATATTTATGAATGATAATAGATCTTTTGATTGTGTTGCGTTAAGTTAAAAGAACCAATCTGCATTTTTTTCTTATATCAACCTTCTTTATTTACCTGCTCACAACAAATCAAAAGGGCAAAAAAATGCCAAACTGACTAAGGCCTATCTGCAATTATTTAATTTGTTGTTGCAGATAGGCCCTTAGGCAGTTTCTATCTTTTACTTGTTGTGAGAAAGTAAACAAAAATAGACTAGTCCTCCAAATTGATCCATTTTAATGCACTCTATCGATTTTAATTTTCTAGTAAAGGCGGTCACAGATGAATTTTGTGCTAAGGCGAAGATTCAAAAAACTTCTTATCAAACCTTTGAAACGAGCAAGGAAGCCAAATGGGCTTGGTATAGTAAATCGTGACAACATTTCAAAAGACTAGTTTTAAAATCAAAGAAATAGTCTTACGAAAAGTACTGTGAGTCAATTCAGACGATCACTGAGAATGATGGAATATTGAGGATTATGTCAAAACATCCTTTCGTGGAATCTGGATTACCTAAGATTAGCGATGCTCACACTTTCTCAAGAGAGAAATCTGATCTAATGGGAAATGCCTCAGAATGCAATAACGGCAAACGAGTTTTTGGTAATAGCCTTTAAGGGGGGGTATGGTTTTAAAATAATTTTTTTTTGTATTTTTTTTAATTTTATTTCTGAATGAACAATATGTCGAGAATATTGTGTACAAATTTGGAGTCAATCCGAGTAAAACTAACGGAGTTACAGCGTTTCAAACGACCGGCCGTGATACCAGATTTTTATACCTGTCTGTCTGCTTATACCTGTCTCTCAAAGGATGTAAACTGACCCTGTACATATTGTTTATTTTTAGGTACATCGGATATAAACTAGTTTGCTGGCAACACTTTCTGCTGAACGGTTGCTTACTATAACAGAGCTAAAATTTTCTCGAAATTATTCTCAAATTTTCGTTTCTGTTCGTTCGTTTATAGATGTATTTTCACTCGATGAGTGCTGTTTTGTAACTTCGTGAACATTAGAACTCAAAATTGTTATGTAGACTGGAGTATGATAACGTAGAGCAGTACCGTCACGGATTCATGTAGTTTCCATTCCCTTACATCTCACAATTTTGCCTATCACGCAGAGTTCACAACAATTTTTCGTTTATCCATAGTTTCTGTTACTCATAGTCATTCTTGGCATAAAGGAAAAATTAACAATAATTTTTTTTTATACAATACACTAATATTGGTTCACATTGCGTTTTCCCCAGTGTAGCTTCGTCATATTAAACCAATGTGAGTATTCCGTGGACTTAAACCACTCCTCACTGCTATAATTTTGTTCAGGCCTCAATTAGCTGTGCGTATTTGTCAGTTTGTTGTGCTATCCTAAAATTATCTCCGTCAACCCGCGTAGAAATTGGCCTCGGATTGTTTTATTTGTTGCAATCAATATTTCCTTCCACCATACAGTTATATATTTATATATGAATTTCGCGATTGAATTCTGCCAATTTTAATATTGGTTGTAAAACGTCATAAACCAATAGTCTGAGAGTACATCTGAGTACATCCCATCGGAACTCATTAGTTTTCTCTATTACCCTATAGATGTCCCCCCATCGGTTGATATTTCAGATTGCTATCCATAAGCATACTCCAATTCTGGGACCCGGGTATGGTATGATGGCTTTGTTTTTCAAATACATTGGTCAATATATTTCCCAAAAACCATTTCATGATAGATGTCTCGACTCATGAATGGATTCGATTGTTAAACATAACTTCGAGATATTAAACCAAATAAAAAAAATGTTTGAATTCGCTTGCTATATAAGCGCTGATTTTTCATATGGCCGCCTCTTAGTCGACTATTTTTTGTGCAAATCACAACACAACTGATGATAAATTTTTGACGTCTGAAGAAAATTGATGATCGATCGCCATGATTTAACAAAATGGATTTTTGTTTTTGGCTGGAAAATTTTTCTTGGGGATGGATGAAATAAGAAACCGATATTTTTTGAGGCGTTCCACCTTGGTGCGATTACACGATTGGCAAACGGAATACAATCCTCTTTTGGTGCTGAGGTATGTTCTTATCATTGGTAAGTTGACACACAACTCTAAGTGAATGACAAGCACCATTTTTTTGCTGGTTAATGGTTGAAATTGGTATAATTAAATTTCTTTGTTGTGATTCGCATTAAGCTAAATAATAAAATAATAAAATCAAAACGAACGAATGTAGGCCAATAGAATTACGGATTGTACGTGTTGTTGTCGGTAACAGGTCAGAAATTTTTTTAATCTCTGGGGTAGGGTACTCACATAATCGACATGCCGAGTCCACTCGCCCAGCACCTGGGGACTGGAGCTATGCAACAAAGTGTGCTGGAAATTTGTTTTTGCTTCTTTGTAAGCGATATAACTCGTAAATGGTGCACTTTAGGATGTAGGTGCCCTGGAACTTTTTTGCTCCTTAAATGTTTTTCTATAACTTAAAGTAAAAAAACAAACAAAAATAATTTTTCGTTGCAAATTTTTGCGAAAAATGGCGAAAAAATGTCTAAAAATCGATGTTTTTCAATTGAATTTAGTTATTTGCAAATAATTGTTTATAACACAATTGACCCTTTTTATCTTGTAGCAGAAACCTCAACGGAAAAAGTAAGTTTCAGAACGTTTCATTCGGCCTGATAGTTTTTGCACAATTCCATTTTGCACTTAATGCCCCTAAAAAAGTTGTTAACTTTGAGCAGGCCGCAAGGTCTGAGTTTTCATCCGATCGCAATCTGCTTGACGGGAATTGAAAGGGTGTATTGTCAGCTTTAAATAGCATCGGTGTTGCCTATACCCATATTCAATATTAACAACAATTACAGTGGTTCAAAAAACCGCGAGAATTCTTTAGTTGTAAAATTAAATTTCTCAACGGAATTTCAACTTAACGAGATGCGTTTTTAAAATTTGCAAAGTGCTTAGAAAACCTCAGATTTTAGAAAATAGACCTCTCTAACATGATTTGGGACATGATTACACATGAGTAGTTCATTACTTTTTCATTAAATTTATTTGTCATTACAATAATACTCAATTATACATCGTGTCGCTACGTGCGTTTTACGTATACTAAACAGGACGTTTTATTTTTTCATAGAGTACGTTACAAGCAGTAGTCAGAGTACCCAATCGTGTGTTGGGTAGGCACAGACCCAGGATCTTGTGAGCACAACAGTATCATTTTGGAGGGAAATTCTCGGTTCCTGTCGATATATGGCATACAAAATCAATGTCACAATCGTGGTTTCAAAAACAAACTGGGCTATAACTCGGTCCAAATCATGCTAGAGAGGTTTCTTTTTAAATCTTCGGTTTTCTAAGGGATTTGCAAATTTTAAAACCGCATCTCGTTAAGTGGAAGATTCGTTGAGAAATTTTATTTTGCAACTAAGGAATTTTCGCGGGTTTTTCAAACCACTGTAGTTATTGTTAATATTGAATATGGGTATAGGCAACACAGATGCTATTTAAAGCTGACACTACACCCTTTCAATTTCCGTCAAGCAGAGTGCGATCGGATAAAAACTCAGACCTTGCGCCCTGCTCAAAGTTAACAACTTTTTTAGGGGCATTAAGTGCAAAATGGAATTGTGCAAAAACTATCAGGCCGAATGAAACGTTCTGAAACTTACTTTTTCCGTTGAGGTTTCTGCTACAAGATAAAGGGGTCAATTGTGTTATAAACAATTATTTGCAAATAACTAAATTCAATTGAAAAACATCGATTTTTAGACATTTTTTCGCCATTTTTCGCAAAAATTTGCAACAAAAAAATTATTTTTGTTTGTTTTTTTATTTTAAGTTATAGAAAAACATTTAAGGAGCAAAAAAGTTCCAGGGCACCAGTATCCTAAAGTGCACCATTTACGAGTTATATCGCTTACAAGGAAGCAAAAAAAAATTTCCAGCACACTTTGTTGCCTAATTCCAGTCCCCAGGTGCTGGGCGAGTGGACTCGGCATGTCCATTATGTGAGTACCCTACCCCAGAGATTAAAAAAATTTCTGACCTGTTACGAGCAACAACACGTAAGCCATATCTTTTTCCGTTATTCTATTGGCCTAATGATATAAAAAGTGAATCCTAAGAAACTTAATCGTGTTCGCTTTTCTCGGGCAAAGCGATGGCTTAATTTTAATTTATATTGTGACTGTCTAGTCTTTTGTGTAGTAAGACCTCCGGATCATTCTAATTGTGTATAATTAGTAACAATTCTAAATATTAAAAGAAAAGATATAATATTATGTGTATTCTGTCCTAGTGTTAAATAGTAATTCTAGTAAATATTATAGAAAAGGATAAGATACAAAAAAAAGTATGTTCGTTGTTTGTTTTGTTCGTAGCCTAAGAAGTTTCTTTAATAAAACCAATACAACAAAGAACTCTAAATAACAATATACGAAAAACATAGATTTAGGTTCAATTAGCGGTGGTGTATTAGTATACTGAATATACATAATCGATAGAAATTTAATTAATCAATTCTAAAATAATATCACCGATGTTTGTATTTAATTCATTGATTTAAGTAGAATAACCGAAACAGTATTCACGGTGTAATAAAATTTGTAAGTCGAACAATATAACAACCTCTATTAATCTTGGTTATGGCGTTCTGAGGATGACACAAGCACTATAGTTGGTGTATTTGATTGAGCCGCGGTATAGAACCAGTGACCACTTAACCTGATAACGGGTTGTGAGTTTTTGGAATCAAATCATTGTCAGTGGATGTGTAAATATAGTCTGTGGAATATTATTATTTGGAATTTATGCGGGTCATGGAAGATCTTCATAACAACTAATGTTTATGTTTATCGAATCGCAGTGGAGCATTATGATTTGATTATTGGCTGTGGGTGTTTTGAATCAAGAAAATCACGGAAGATTTCCATATATATCTATTACCACTTACTTACTGTAATTGTTGATAATTGCTGGGTGATTACTGTTGTGTGTCACATTTTCACATCGCATCGACCTGATTGATGCAGTGAAGTGAGGACTGGGATCAGTTAAGCAGTATAATTTCACCATTTGTGCCTCCGATTTTGGATGTCTCGATGACCGGCTAACTGGATAACCTGAAGTGACGTGAGTTGGACTAAAACCTTGTGGTGAGTGTTATTTTGTTTTTCTTTTACTTTAAACTAGAGGTATGACCGATTGCGCATGCGAGTATTTGTGTGTGTGAGTATGAGGTGGCGATTCATGGGATGCGTGTATGTAGAGTCAATGTCTAGATCATGCTTCATTTATATTACTACGTAGGCGAAGGTCAAAGCGGTATTATAGCGAACCGGATTACAAAGTTCATAGTTGTAAAGTGACTTTTCCTGTGGAACATAAACCGACAATTGATTATCCAATTTTTTTTTGTAAAAACTAAATAAATGTAATGAAAAGTGTAGTATTCATCGTAAACGTACCAGGCTGATTCCGAGTTGGGAGGTCTTAGCCCTGAATATCGCTGTTGTGACCATATTTTCCTAATGATTCTACAAATATTTAGGAGATCTTTCAAATGGCTGTGTTGTATAAATAGAGGTATGGTAGAATATCCTATGTTTTTTTTTATGGTTTAACTACATATTGAAATTCAATACAAATTATTATTAGGACTTATGCCCATACTATATAGTAGTTTGTGGTATAACTCAAGGTTATGTTTGGAAAATTTTTTTGAAGATGATAGTAATTTTTGTTTATGAAAATATTCATCAGCCATTTTATTAATCTTACAGTGTATTTTATTTTATAATAATTTATATGCAATTAATTTTAAATTATATCCTTTATGGGTTATTGCTATTCATTTTCCAATAAACTTGTGAAAAAGAATGATTATATTTTTGCTTCAAGTTTTCATAAAACTAGCATTGATAAAACAACATGAAACGTGACATTTTGATATTACAAAAAAAAAATAGAAATCCGCAAACGCCATTTTTTTTTTCTAAATCACTATCAGGATATATTTGGTTTTATAAGATTGATATAAACTAACATGAAATGTAAATGATTATCATCAATTGTAGGAGAATTACATAAATGATTCATAATTATTATTTTGTCCGTTCTCCATATAGTTTTTTATACAATAATTTCGAAAAAAAAGGAAAGGTAAATGGTTGTCGTCAATCGTTCCAGGATGTTTGCTTGCATTCGCTGCATTAATCGAAGATGGTGTTCTTGATGGGCCTTTCGTTTTTTTTTTGTGTTAAAAGTACTACTAATTGTAAAAATATAAAAAAAAAGGAAAACAAAATTCTTTCTATTTCCAAGATAAAAATGACCAACTTTCGTTTTAATTTTTTTTTCATTTTCAATAACTTTGTAAACCTGTCTAGGCCAGCTAATTAAACACGTACTATTCAACCACTTTTTTTGTAGTTCCCCAAATTATGTCTTATTAAAAATTATTAGGTAATGAATCATCACCAATACAAATACGTTATTTTTTATGTTCTTGTTTATATTTATTCAGTAGTGGAGATATCGAAATATTATTATCCTCCTAGGTTATCTCTATTAGAACCAATAACAAAGTGTCTATATCTGTATAATTTTTATAACTTTAACTTTAATTCTGACAATATAATAATGCATGGTAAATTGGTAAATTAAACCCTAACCCCTAACCTTAAACATTAACCAAGAGTAGCTAAATTATAAATAGTAGTTGGCTTCAAGTTTGTTTGGATGTGGGTATGAATGTAGGTATGGGTGTCGATGGGCATGTGTGGGAGTGTGCGAGAGTGTATGAATCGTGCGAGTGTGAGAACTTGTGAGTGAATGTGGGGGCTGGACGTGCTGATCGCGGCTCTTTCGCAAAAGGGGTCGCCAGAGTCTCCTTTTTCCACTTGCTTCTTTCCATTTCAGTTTTCATCACGGAATTTGCGTACATTTCTGTATTTGTGTTGAAGCAGCAGGTATTAATCTATCAGATCCACGATGACTGAACTTTAGTCGTTACGGCGTTAATACTCTCTAGGTACGCAGCCTGCAATGCCGCTTCATTGGTTTTCCAATGGAGAAGCACTACATTACAAATTATTACAAAATCTACTGAACCGATCCTTTTGAAAATTTGAAGATTACTTCTACTGATCTACTGAACTGATCCTTATGAAAATTTGAAGATTGCTTCTTCACATAAATCAACAGGTGATCAGGAAGAGTTTTTTTTTTAATTTTTTTCTATTTTTGAATAACAAATTAACCGCGATTTTTGAGCTAAAATCGTGTTTTTCACTTTCAAGTGCGGCAAAAAATAGAAAAAAAAACAGCCTGATTACCTCGAGAAATACATCACCTTTAAAATGCGTATCAAATTTTTTTGTTTTAGATGATCCGTTAACGAGTTATAATGTTCACCGCAAACCACTTTTTTTCAAGGCGCCTCTGGAGATTCAATGTCACCGGCTTATTTATCAATATTTTTCATTGAAAACATACTTCAAAAGTTGTACAATGATAAGTAATTAAATTTGACATACATACACTCTGACATACTCCCTGACATACTTCAAAAGTTGTACAATAATATGTTGTTAAATTTAATAAACTTATATTACTCATGTCGCCGCAAAAAAATCACAAAAATATGCTTTTTTTCGTCTTTAAAACCATAGCCCCCTTAAGTGGCTCAAGGAGCAGAGATTTATACCTCAAAAGTGGCGTTCTATCAACCTAGCAGTAGAACATTATTGTGAACCAGTTCCAAATGTACTAAGTGATAAAGAGTTAAACTCTACGACTATACCATGTGACCAACACGTTGGATGTCCATACAGATGAACCACTTACATGGAAAATGTTGCAGAAGCAAGAGTTGAACCAAAAATTGGTATATCAAAAGGAAGTAAAGTCTCCAAAATTTACACTGCAGAAATGAGACACCTTACCAACAAATTTCTGTTAAGTATAAGCAATTCAGCCTGCAGATTTATGTTCTTGATAGGTTGACTATTGACAGATCATAATCATGTGAACATCTACGGATAGAAAAATTCTGCAATCTGTATTTAAGACTTTTGGCTTTTTACTAAAAGGGTTAGATTTTTTATTTGAAGGTCTCTTCAATTTAAAAAATTGACTGATTAAAGGGACTTAGTATTACAGATATGTTCTAGCTGGGCACATTTAAATTGGTAGGATACAGATAACGTCTGCTATCATTGTCTGCTACATATTGCCTATCGCCTAGTAGTTCATTGCACACTGTAGTTGTAATAAATTCCGAAAGCCGTTAGAAAAATATTCGAGAAAATAATAAATACTCGACTTAAACAACATGCTGAGGGTGAGTGGATTTAGCAAAAAAAAAGGCTATACTTTTGATGAAATCTCTGCATATGAGATTGTGCGTACCGTAATTAATAGCAAAATATTGGAAGTGAGTGACAAACGCTACAGTCCTTAATCGTCTTGGCCAACACTTATCCCGCTCAACAAACTCACACAAATCCGCATCAGAGTCGGCTTCCTGACAACTCGGGCATTCCAATCGAAAATGGCCTGGCAATACTAGAAACAAGATCGCAATCCACGGCTTGGAATACATCATATTCGAAAAAACAACGATATGGCAGCAACTTACATCGCTTTACAGGCATCGTGACGACATCCACCCAACATGAAACTTCTAACTGTTTCGTCATCCAAGACAAATTCAACAAGCTCATTTTATAGAAGACGCCAGCGCACACCTGTCTTTTTAACGTATTTATTTATTCAGGAAAACATTAAAAATTCCACGTTTGTCTTTTGATTTGGTTTTGTCAGCTGCCAATGATCCTAGCATTCCCATCTAGCATTTGGTTTTTATATAAATTCTTCAAATACCGAAAACTGGTTGATTCAGTGACTCAGCTGTCAACCAATGTCCCAAAATTTCAGATATCTACTGCAACACCGATATTCTTCCAAGCTAACAATGGCTAGGGCATAATTCTAAAACAATAACCTTCTCTCACAGCCGCCCCCACATGGTCGGGATTATCGAAGACTTAACACAAAAAAAAAAAAAAAATACTTTATCGTTATCCAAAACTTCACATTCAAAACTTCTCCATGGATTTACATAGTTCCAATATATTTTCTAAAATCGATCTTGTCAGAACATACAATCTCACTCCAGTTACACCTGAAGACGCTTACAAAACGGCCATTACTACTGCATTAGGATTATTTGAATTCATATCAATGCCAATAGGTCTTTGCAATGCCGTTCAAACGTTTGAACGATTCATGAACGAAGTATTTCGAGTTCTAGTCTACATAGATGATTTTCTTATAGCATTCTAGTCCGGACAACATAAATTTAACTTGGATCAACTATTTCTAAAGCTGGTGGAGTTTGACATTCATATTAATATATCCAAATGGAACTTTGGGGCAACTTCTCTTGGTATCCTCAGCCACAATAACACTCCTGATGGCATTCTCCCATCTGGGAGAATTCCCAGTTCAAAATTCAATAATAACCATTCAACGCTTTGTCAGTATGATAAACCACTGCCACCAATTTATAATAAAGCTTGTTAAAACCTTAACTCTAATTCATTCTCACTTGGATTCTCTTCTCTATATATGGGATGCCCAAGATAGCCAAGAACTTTACATGGCCTGCTGAATGGAACGAAGCATTCACATGAACGTCACGAGTGAATCGACCCAAATAACACTCCTTCACCATGCACTAAGCGACTCAAATCTTAGCACCACTACAGATGCAGCAAACACTGCGGTCGGCGCAGTTCTGTAACAGTTTTACAATAAGTGTTTGAAGCCGCTGAGGTTATTTGCAATGAAACCGTCAGATACAGAGAAGAAATATTCCGCATTGGACAGAGAATTACTGACAATTTACCGAGCAATTAAACACATCAGGTATTTTGTCAAAAGTCGAGATTTGAATATTTTAAAAGATCAAAAGCCTCTAACTCGAGCTATCCAATCCAAAACAAAACGTAATTCAATACAATCACGTCACTTGGATTATATTCCTCAATTTACAACGGATATTCAGCACATAAATGGAAAGGATAATGTTGTGGTGGACACAGTTTCTCGCACTACAGAAACAAAAACGGCCATGGTAAAAACCCACTTCGGCTACAACATAATCATGCATACACAAAATGCAGACATGAAACTTTAAAATTTGATTTCGGGTCCAAAACGTCGCACTAGAAATCACCTGCGAGATATCCACGCTCATAAATGGCAGAATCACTACGTCGAACAATTTTTGAAACATTATACAACTTGTCACATCCTGGTGTCCATGCTGCCCGTAGGTTATTCACAAAAAAATACTTTTAGCCTAGTAAAAACAAGGACGTCATCCAATAAGAGAACTCCTAATCCTCCTGATAAACCTGTCATGGACAAGTCGAAATTCAAAACGAACCGCATTTACTGAGATATAGTAGGACTCCTGCTACCTTCAAATGGTTTTCAGTAGTTGCTTATCAAACGTTTTACTTGCTGGCCCGAAGCTTGATGCATATATGCACCATGTATGCACCAATATGTCTGCACACAATTCTAAAACAAACTTTTCTCAGAATTAACATAACTTCTCGGATCTTATCGATTACGTACAAAGGCTTACAAGCTGAAATCCATGGTTGAACACTTATGACTACAGCTTAAAGGCAATATAAGGGAATATAAGGCAATATAAAGGTTACACTTTTATAAAGGTGTAAAATTGGTCGACATCCATCACTCAACGAATGTCTGGAAAAGGGTCCGAACCTAATCGAGTTTATTCCGGACGTGACACTGCAATTTCGTGATGGTTTGATTGGCGTTATATCTGATATAAGAAAAGCCTTTCAAATGATTGTGGTACAAGAAGGAGATCAAATGTTTTTGCTGTTTCTATGGTGGGAGGACGAGTCGAATACAAAACTGAAGGTTTTTAAGCACAAACGAATCGTCTTCGGTTTAAAATGCAGTCCGTTTATATTGGCTACAGTGATTGAACATCATTTGGAAAACGTTCCACCGGAAAACAGACAACTCGCAGAAAAACTGAAGAAATCTTTATATGTCGACAACAGTGTCACAGCGGTACATACAATGCAAGAATATGAAGATTTCAAGCAACGTTCAATCGACATGCTGGGGCAGGCGAATATGGAGTTGAGACAGTGGGAACACACGGTTTTGAGTAAAGAAAGTGACCTAGGAGATGATCATCTGAATTGGTTTTCGTCCGTTTTGGGAATGCGATGGAACAGAAAGAAAGATACACTCTCATGTGCGACGATTCCAGAGATTCCAGAAAAATTATCGAAACGGACATTGTTGGCAACGGTGAATAAGATTTTTGATCCCATGGGAATATTGGCTCCGGCAATGATATATCCAAAATTGATGTTGCAATCTACATGGAAGCATGAATTAGGATGGGACGATACATTTTTGCCAAATATGAAAGAAGAGTTCCTCAAATGGACGAAGGATTTGAATTACCTACAACAAGTTGAGATTCCACGGAATATGAGAGGTAATTTTTACTTACACGAAACTTCAGTAGAGCAGCTCCATGTGTTCTGTGATGGGAGTCAAGTGGCGTATGCGGCACTTGCATTTCTACGAGTGGAAAGTGCTGATCGGGTTTCAGTGCAATTGGTACAATCGAAAGCAAGAGTGACGCCTCTACACAAGACGACAACTCCAAGAATCGAATTATTGGCATGTACCATCGGTGCTAGACTTGGAACATCAATTCTACATAACTTCGAACGAAATATTCCGTGCTTTTATTGGAGTGATTCAACAACAGCATTGGCTTGGATCAAACAAAACGACGAATGGGGAACGTTTGTTGGCAACCGAGCGAGAGAAATTGTACAATTGACAGAAGAGGATGCATGGAGACATGTTCCAGGTTACCTAAATCCGGCCGATTTTCCATCTCGAGGTGGATCTCCAAGAGAGCTTCTAGAATCAATTTGGTGAGAGGGTCCCGAATGGTTGAGACGATCGTCGAGTGAATGGCCAAATAAAGAGTTTCTAGTCAATGAAGAAGAGTTTTCCGCTGAAAGGAAGAAAACAACTGTTACAAGTACTTTGAAAATCATTGCCACCGTTGAAAACCCTTGGTACTCTACAAGCAACTCACATTACCTGAATCTACGTAAGATTGCACACTTAAAACGTTTCATTTTTAATTGTTTGGCTAAGAAGCGGAACGTCCAACGTCGAGTCAACTACATTACATGGGCAGAACTGGAAGAAGCCGAGATCACTATGGTAAAAATTATCCAACAACAAGTTTTTCCAGATAATTCTGACTTCATAGCCGGCTTGAAAGTTAAGAAAGATTCAGTTGGAATGTATCATGTGGTTACCAAGTTGCTTTATCGTCAAGATAGCGGTCGTTTCAAGGAACCGTTGCTTCTACCGTGTGTTCATCCGGATGTTGAAAAATTGATTGCAGAAGAACATCTCCGTTATGGACACGCTGGAAGAAATTTTCTGGTGAATAAGCTTCAAGAAAAATTTTCGATAATTTACGCCAAGAAAGTGGTAGGGAGAATAATCAAAAAATGTCCGGTTTGTATACGATACAACAGAAAGCCAGTTACCGTTCCAGTTGCACCACTACCAGAAAATCGAGTAAAGGATGCGACAGTCTTTGAAATTTCGGGAATCGATCTCGCTGGGCCGTTGTATTTAAAAAGCAATGAGAAACAGTGGGTCGTCATTTTTACGTGTGCGGTAATACGAGCAGTACACATGGAGTTAGTGTCGAAAATAGACACAGAAGAGTTCATCTTAGCGCTAAGCCGATTTATTTACCGTCGAGGACGACCGTCGGTTGTCTACACGGATTGTGGAACGAATTTTGAGTCAGCTGCAAAACATTTTGGTAAGATTGATTGGAAAAAGGTGAACGAAGATTCGAGAGTACAGCGCATCACCTGGATTTTCAACCCACCAGCGTCACCATGGTGGGGTGGTTTTTGGGAACGGCTGATTCGAGGGATGAAGGAATATTTGCGAAAATTGCTGGGTCACAACAAGTTGACAAAAACCGAACTTGAAACATCAGTCTGTTTCGTTGAATCCTTGATGAATGATCGACCACTTACGTACGTGTCTGATGATCCTGACGATTTGATACCATTATGTCCAGCAGCATTTTTACGTGACATCGAACGAGCAGAATTTCCTGAAATTGAAAAAATCACCGGGAGAAAGTTACGGGAAAAGTTAAGACATTTGAGCCAGTTGAAGGAGGAATTGCGAAGTCGTTTCCGTAGCGAATATTTGGGACAACTAGTTCAACGAATGAATCCGAAGTACAATTACCAGTTCCGTTTGGGTGAGATTGTCTTGATCGTAAGCGACGATAAGAAACGATTGGAATGGCCAATGGCTCGCATCATCGAATTGATCAAAGGTACAGATGGAGTAATCAGAGTGGCGAGAGTCAAGACAGCCCGAGGAGAGTTGACCAGACCGTTACAACGTTTAATTCCATTGGAAATAGGTGACGACGGAGAGGTGCCAGTGGTTGATGAAACAAAGTTGCGAGCGAAGGAGATTGGACAAGTAAAAGTCATGGAACCAGTGGTCAAATGTCGAACTAAGGTGAAGAAGAAGACGATTTCAAAGAATGTTATTGATGAATCTGATTCGAGTGGAAATGCGGAGCGAGTCACGCGATATGGCAGAAAAGCAAGACCTCCGGTTCGATTCAATTAATTTAATTTTTTTGATAAAAAAGGTGGGAGAATGTTAAATGCCAGAGAGTAGAAAAATCGAAGTTTGCCATTGGAATGTTTTAAAATCTAGTTTTCCGAGATAATTGTAATAAAAATCAGTTAAAAAAGAGAACTCCATTCGTTTTCACTTGTACACACTAAAAAGTCCCCTAAAATAAAGAAAGTTCTATTCGTAGCTGTTAGCTAGGAAAAAGCAGAATTACAACACCCTCACTCGAGGGGGAGTCATGTGGCGGATCATTATTTTCCACAGCCCCAAACCATCACGAGTCAAAATAAAACACCTCACGTTCGTTCAGTTGGTGGTCTTCAATAGCTTTAGTCCAAGTTTCATCATTGCCTCATTAGCATTATTAAAATATCAGCATTACGGTTTTTGATTGCCGTATTTAGTTTCATTTTTCTAATACAAAAAAATTTCTGTTTTTCATCGACTTCATAGATCAGTTCAAGGCTATCAAATGTTTGTTGACATTGCCATAGTATTTCTAGCTACAACCTGACAGTCATTCCTAAAAACTGCAACCACAACGTTACAAGTGTTTGAACTTGGCTAACCAAAGCAGGATCATTTTGTTAATTACAAGTTCACAATCGTATTTATGAATAGACGAAAAGTGGTTGACAGCACATATGACCAATGAATATATGTTTGAACATTGAGTCATTCTAGACCACAGATGTACTTTACAGACCACCTGCAATGCACTGTTTACAAAATAGACACCAAATTACACCATTGGATTGGATTTATGAACAACTATACAACACGAGACATACGGATTAGCTCCTTTGGTAATGACCTCATTAGAGAAAACTATTTAGTAAGGAAAATGGTCGGAAGTTTTCACTAACAGACTCGAATTTAAAAATCAGTTATTTAAAAACGTTTCATAGCTGTATGCTGTAGAGTGTATAAAGATTAAAGTCCTTTAGATCTAATAAAAACATAAAAAAAATTGTTTACCGGAAGTGCGATACCGGAAGTCGGTCGTTATGCAATATTTTGATAATCTGGACTAAAGGCCAATATGTACCTGGTTTTATCAAAATCGAATGACCTTACAGAAATAGTATATTGGAATTTCGAAAAAAATTTTGTTTCCTTTATATCAAAGTTTCTTCCTAAGTCTACGGTACTTTTGGTGTAAGTTAAAAAATGTTTCATCACGATTAATTCCGGAAATTGGAGGTTATAGAATTGATAATTAAAATTTTAATTATTTTTGAAAAATTCAATATCTGTAAGCTTAATAGTTACAAACATAAAAATTAAACAAGATAGACTGTTAAATATAATAAACTATCTACTTACCCTAAATGTATCCGATAATTCCCTACAATTTCCTCTCATATTTAAAAATTGTTGTTTTGTAAGACGAGAAAGTGCATTGTCTAGAAAATGTGAAGTTTATTGTAAAAAAAATTAAAAATTATGATTTAATTTATCAAAATACCAAAATTAAATATTAAAACAAGAATATAAATAATCTTCATTGTTAAATTTTACGTTTAATGTTTTCCTGATGTAGCACAACACCACCAACAATTTCAAAGACACTTTTATTATTATTCATTGAAATACGAAACTGTAATCAATATGGCATTTTTTATTGATATCTTAAAACAACAAAAGTGAACCAGAGTTCAATCAGAGAACATCGTTTAATTAGATTTAATATTATATTTTTATTTTTATCAATAAGATTGAGAGATATCGTTTGTTGTTGATATTCGTTTACGATTTGTTATTAGAAATAGGAAAAAAATATTTAAATTAAATTTTTTTATTATGTTTGTATACAAATGAACTATACGTTAATGTAGCACTATACGTAAATGAGCTTGTTAGTGATGCTAGAATTGGAATAATTTTTTTATATGGGAAAATTCGAATTTTCGAGGCAGTCGAAAGGAAAGTAAAGTACAAAATTGTGTTTAATTTTTTTAATATTTGACTTTGCCAGAGTGGGTCATTGAAGCTCAAAGTAAAGAAACAAACTCCTAGCAGAGCAAAAATACTATATAGAAATCCTACAAGCATCGACAACACAAAGCGTTTAAGATTATAAAACGAAAACTGAGAAAGGCTGTCTTTGATAGCTTTGATGTCTTCCAAAAATACAGAAAAACAATTAGTTGCAGCAAATGCGGGTCTGCACTGTAAGAAAAATTTCGGTCACTACAACCTCTTTTGTGCCAAACGAATATTTCTTGTCATAATAATAACCTCAAATACGGCAGCTAAGTAATCTTGAAGTCGCTGCTTATGTGACTTAAAAGGCAGAACAGGTGGAGTTATAACGCTACTTGGATCTCGTTTGAGGATGGTTATTTGCGGTTTGTTTTCCGTTGTGGTTGTCGAAAGGTTAAGAACGGTTGATTCGACAGGAGAAGCATCTTCTACAACCGTTGGGATGGAGAGTGTGATAGATGTATCTTCAGCTGGTAGAGATAATTGAACGTTGGTGTCTAGAACTGGAAGAATAGTATTGGTGTCTGTAACTTTAAGAGGGGTTATTTCGGAAGTGGGACCCTGTTTGAAGAGTTCGTGGAGCGAGGAAGTGGGTTTGGTACCCCGCTCCTTCGTCGGTTTTCCTGACAACGACGGCAGTTGAGTAGATAGGTGTCATCTTTTCCACACCCGAAACAGAAAACTCGTCGTGCTGCAGTGCAGTCTTGATGAATGTGACCTTCTCGTTTGCAGTTCCAGCAGTGAGGTGGTTTTGAAAAAGGTTTTGCAATGGATGGGTGGTTAAGTGAACACACTTCGGGTTCTTCTTGGGAATGATGGACCTCGAGGGGTAACTCAGAAATATGCCGTGCAGGTCTAAAAGAAGAATGTCTGTACCTAGAGTTAACATCTGCAAGTAACTTTTCTCGGTCACGACAGAGCTCTCACAAGTGTTCGACGCTGTACACTTGAACGAACATCAAGTCCTTGTGAATGTCCCCATTTAGGTTGTTTTGCAACAGGGACAATAGGTCTCTGTCACTAAGCTGTGTGTTCAATCTATCGGTTAATCGAAGTATAGCGTGCAGGAAGTCGTCAAATATTTCACCAGCTCGTTGTTTACGGGATCTCATAAATTCTCGGATCTCATCGTCAGAACGACAATTCTTGAACTCTACGCGTAAAGCTTGACAAACGTCTGGCCAATGAAGCTGTTGGGTCTGCCGATGATATCGCCAAAACCATTCAGAAGCACGATCGACGAATAAAAGATGAAGGTGACGAGAAAGGATATCAGTTGAATCGGGGTAAGAGTTGTGGTTCAGAACTCCAATTCGATAAATAAATTCTTCTACTTCTAGACCGTCAGGTCGACCGGTGAACACTACATTCCAATTCCGGATAGTATTGGAATATTTTTCAGTGGAAGCTGTTCCACTGTTCTGGGTAGGAGGTGGGGGAGGATGAACCTGGGGTGAATATCTAGAAGAGGTGAGGTTCACAGGAGGAACAAACTCACGCTGGAACATGGAAGGAGTAGGGACTGATGACCTATTGTACCTGGGTGGATGACGTACTGGGGAAGCTTATTGATTAGTCATCGGATTAGTAGGGACGTTAAGCTGATGATCAAATGGTTGGATGTTGAGCGGCCCAGAAGGTTGATGCAATTGTTGATTTGCCGGGGGGCATAAATTGGGATCTAGCCTGATCAGCAGTCACCAAAGATGACTGGCCATTCGATGGATGGAGAGATGGTGGTGCTGGACCACGTGACATCGATAATCGAGCCACTTCTTGCGTCAACACCCGTAAAATATTGGCTTCACTAGCCCTTATAAATGCTTTCATCGTTTTTTGGGTGATGGAAGAATTTGGACTACGTACAGTCCCATACACAGGCGGAAGGGTAGGATTCCTGTAATCGGTATTGTCATCAGCTGTTGTAACTGGTGGTGGGGATGAACGTGGTGTTTTTGATGACCTTAATTTGGGGTAGCGAAATCCGAAATTCGACGTCCACGCCGTGCTGCCTGGTTAATGCTGACAGAATTAGGTTGGTGTACCGGAGACAAGCAGGGTAAAAACTGCTTAGTCAATCATGGTACATCATGGCGAATTGGCGCCTTAAAACCAATGCGACTCAAGCGTCTGTTCTCCATGGTAGGGGCGGCTTGAAGCGGGCCATCTGTCTTGGATCAAGCGGCTCGCTATATAAACGTGTCAAAAGGTTGTTTCTGGTAACCTTAAGATGCAGAACGGACCCATTCACGACAATTTGGGTTGGGCCTAAGGTTAACACCCTAACCCCGGAAAAAAAATTATTTGTTAAATTTGGAAATCAGAAAAGAAAAACAGACCCGGACAAAAACAACAGAATTTTACCTGGACGTGAAAAAGGACCAGACTACCGAATCGGAACGTGGAACGTGCGCAGCCTGAGCGCTCCTGATGCTCTTATAAGTCTAGAAACAGAGGCTGAGAGGTATGGGATGGATATCATAGCTCTGCAAGAAATTAGACAGCCAATAATCGGAAAACAAGATTTGGATAGTCACTCTCTATACTGTAGTGGTCATCCTTCTCGAAGAGAATTTGGAACTGGCTTTCTTGTTGGTGCACGCATACAAGAAGCCGTGATGAAATTCATCCCGGTCAGTGAGAGGATTTGCTACCTACGTGTTCGTGGTACATATAACAATATCTCTCTTATTGCCGTGCATGCACCTACTGAAGCTAAGACCGTCGACGAGAAGGATAATTTCTACATAGCACTGGAAGAGGTTATGAAACAAACACCAACACGCGACTTCACTATGGTTCTTGGTGACTTTAATGGGCAGGTTGGAAGAGATATCTCTTATGGAAATGTGGTGGGCCCCAACAGTCTGCATTTGAATTCGAATGATAATGGTGAGAGAATGACTGAGTTTGCATTATCAAATAATTTGAGAATTGCCAGTACTTTCTTTCCGCACCGATCGATTCATAAGCAGACATGGGTCTCACCGAATGGAAACACTCGAAATCAAATTGATCACGTGCTAGTTACAGCACGTTTCTTTTCGAGTGTTCTGGATGTGCGATCCTTTAGAGGTGCATACATTGGAAGTGACCACTTTCTTGTATGTGCTAAAATAAGGTTCCACTTCCCAAACCCAAGCATTCCGAAATTCAATCAACGGAAACGATTTAACATCTCATCACTAAAGAATGCAGAACCAGAAGAGAGATATCAAAACCATATTGCCGAAACATTGGAGAAATCAGAAACCATTAATGGAGACGTCGATAAGTCATGGTATTTGCTCAAAGATGCTGTTTTAAGCGCTGCTGAGGGAATACTTGGACGACCACAAAACCACTCCCAGAAGCCATGGATGGATCAAGCATGTCTTGACGCTATTCAATACAAAAGAGATTGCTATCTGAAATGTCTGCAAGGACGCAACACCAGGTCCACGAAGGAGAACTATAAACTGGCAAGACAAGCCGTTACAAAGTTATGTAGACGAACGAAGAGAGAATGGTGGAAGAGAAAGTGTGAGGAGATTGAAAGCTTCAATAAGGAACATCAATCGCGTAACTTCTTTCAACAGGTTAAAACCTTAAAGAAGGGCCCTCAAACTAGATCGACTGCTATTCAAAACGAAGATGGGGAGCTACAAGTAGACCTTAAAAATATATTAGATACTTGGGCCGCTTATTTTGAGAATCTTCTCAACTTAAGTGACCAGAAACAAGTCGGGCGACGAGCAAAGCTTATTCGTGCGTCAAAGGTACATGTAGACGAACCCACCAAAGAGGAATTCGATGCGGCGCTGTCAAAATTAAAATGCAATAAAGCACCTGGTATCGACGATATAACATCCGAAATGATTGTACATGGTGGTGAAACTCTATCCTTAAGATTGTTTGAACTTGTTCAAATGATCTGGAGGACTGAAACCATGCCACAGGACTGGAACACAGCTATGCTGATACCAATCCATAAAAAAGGTAATCGCCTACAATGTGCAAACTACAGAGGAATCGCTCTACTCTGCACAGCATATAAGATCTTTTCTTACATTTTGCTATCCAAAATCAATCCTTTTGCTGAACAACTGTTTGGAGAATATCAGTGTGGCTTCCGGCGGGGCCGAGGTACCACCGATGCACTTTTCTCGATAAGGATGATTTTGGAAAAGTGCCGAGAGTTCAACATACCAGTGCACCAACTCTTCATTGATTTCAGGCAGGCCTACGACTCTCTCGAACGAGAGACTCTATGGTCTGCTCTGGTGTCAATGGGAATTCCTGGTAAACTGGTATCACTATGCAAAATGACAGTACAGAACTCTCAATGCTGTGTACGAGTAGAGAACGAAATATCAAGGTTTTTTAAAGTCGACTCCGGGTTAAGACAAGGTGATGCTATCTCTCCTATACTTTTTAATTTAGCCTTGGAATATGTGTGCCGTCAAAATAAACTACCGACTAACAACAATATCTTGTCAATAAACTCAGTACAGATGATTGCATACGCTGATGATGTTGTCATCCTCGGCCGAAGTGAAGCTGTTATGAGTGAGACTTTTAAGTCGCTTGAGAGTGGAGCTAGAAATATTGGTCTTCAAATTAACTACAATAAAACCAAACATATGAATGTTTCAAGAGAGTCTGAGAAGAAAGATTTGATGTGCGGCGATGAACGAATTGAGGGAGTTGAATCTTTTAAATATTTGGGATCAATGCTTGACTCAAACAACAGCATACTTACAGATATAAAAGCTCGAATCGCTGCAGGTAATCGAACTTTCTACTCAATCAAACCTCTCCTTGGATCTCCGTATGTATCAACTAACACCAAGCTCAAGTTATACAAGACATTGATTAGACCGGTTGTGATGTATGGATCACAAACGTGGACCCTTACACAGAATGACGAATCGCATTTATCTGTATTTGAGCGTAAGATATTACGCTACATTTTTGGTCCACTTAAGACAGACGATGGAGAGTATAGAACCCGATATAACTTTGAGATCAGAGACCTTCTTGAGGGTCCTGATATAATAGGTTGTATCCGTTCTAATAGGATTGCTTGGTTTGGGCATGTTCTACGAGCCGATTCACAGTCTGGAATGATTAGAAAAATGTACGTTAGTACCCCAGGGAGTGGGCGACCGCGAGGTAGACCACGACTACAATGGGAGACTGACGTAATAAACGACCTTAAAAAAATCGGCTGCCATGGTAATTATGTCGCTGTTGCGAATGACCGTGGTGAATATTCGAAGCTGATTAGCCTGGCAACGCTCCTACATGGAGCATGAACGCCGTTTAAAAAAAAAAAAAATATATATATATATATGTATATATATATATATATATATATATATATATATATATATATATATATATATATATATATATATATATATATATATATATATATATATATATATATATATATATATATATATATATATATATATATATATATATATATATATATATATATATATATATATATATATATATATATATATATATATATATATATATATATATATATATATATATATATATATATAGATATATATATATGTTTTCAACTCAGCAAAAGTAATATCGAAAGATCCGAAGAAATAATATTATAATTCATTATAATCCACAACCTCGAACAAAGAAAAAACAAAATGGTGGTAAGATTTGGTAAAGTTTGTCATGTATTTATTTATTTATTAGGGTTCTAAGATACAATTGAAATACGTCATGAATGTAATACTTAGGTCTTTCAGACCGAAGTTATATTTCTTTAATGACATTTATTTAACTATGAAATTTTCCCTCTTTTGTCTTGCCACTAAAGAGAAAAAAGCTTAAACCACGATATTGTCATACTTAACGACAAAACCAACCTAACAAAAAAAAATATCACTGTAATAATAGTAATAAAAATTATTATTTTTATAATGACCTCATCCCTCATAAAAAACGAGAAAATCATTCCATTATTAAAATAATCATTTTCATTTAAATATTAAAAATGAAAAAAAAATTTCCATTTTGCTTTTTTTTCTCCACTCTTCTCTTCATTGT
>CAVNZG010000384.1:40365-122484 GCA_963693315.1 Diogma glabrata | reverse complement strand
TTTATGTTTTTTAAAAATTACGAAAACTTACAAGTTCATTTTCAAAATATCATGAGAACTATACGTTTTCCGGAAAAAATGACATGGACCTTTTTTGTAGAGAATTTAATTTCCTACAAAAATGACTATGTGATTTTTTTTGACATCTTCATACTTTATGAGATATTGGCAAAAATCTACGAATTTTTCAAAAAATCAACTTTGACGATTTTGCGGCACGTGTTCTTTTGATTTAAAAAAAAAAAAAATAATGCCGTTGTAGTTTTTTGACCACAAAGAATTTTTCTAGGGGGCGTCTCGGAAAATTTAGTTTTTAACGACCAGTCTAATATATATATATATATATATATATATATATATATATATATATATATATATATATATATATATATATATATATATATATATATAACGATATGAGATATAACGGAATTTGGCGGCACTCTCACGGTCGCATTTTTCGACCTACACCAAAATAATTTTTTGTGTGTGTTCCGGCAAATAATGTCTTGGACAAGTTCGTGAACTGGCCATATCCGGGTACCAGTTAAGCGGCTAGAGCCTAAAATGTCGAATAATCTAGGGCGCTATAACTTCCGTTTGAATCATAATATTTTAATTAAATTTATAAATATTGAATATTTGAACATATTTCTATCATTTTTATCCAAATGACAACTTTGACGTTCCAGGTTCCTGCAAAATCAGCTATTTTAAAAATTTGCCAATCTTTTTTGTTCTTGATCTAGCTGAAAATGGCAAGCTCACACTTGAAAACTTTTTTACACAAAGTTTAAATATAAATCTTTCCAAAATTTAAAAAAAAAATAGTTCAGGTCTAAAGGTTGAGGCCCCAAGTCTGTTGAAATGAAAACAAACGCAAAAGGCAATGATTTCATCATGTTTGAGTTTATGTTATTTAAATTCATCTTAACTTTTAAACTATAGCCTCACAAAATTCCAGCTTTCTAACCCAAAAGGTTCCATTTTTATAAGCGATATAATGCACCTATTACAGACAAATCTCAAGCCATTTAATACCAAAGGAAAATTATCATATGCTCTTTTGTTTGTATTTTTAATTTTTTTTCACTAAGTAAACTATGTATTTGAAAAAAGATTAAATGAGAACAAAAAAATACAACACAAAGATGATTTTAAATTAAAATTGTTTAATAATGTTTGATTATAAATTATGTGTGATGGTATAATTGTAGTTGTCACGTACAGTAGAATTTTTTTGCCAGCGAATTTCTGACAGCTACGACGCAGCAAGAGATAAAAGATGAGACAAAAAGTAAAACAGAGATGTATTATTTATTTTGGGATAAATTTGTTTTCAAAACAATTATATTAGTTAAATTTCTACTTCTAGTTCGTACCATTTGTTTGTTGTGATATTTGTTTCCATAGGCGTCGTTATTTTTATTATAATTATTTTTAATTATCAAAATTTTGTTATATTTCCTACAAAATCATTAATATTTCTACTAGTTTTTGGGTTTCTATTATAATTGGTTGAATTTCAATAGTAATTTATAAATTTTATGTGTTTTTTTTTGTCCATTTCAATGGGACCCCAATAGTTTTTTTTAATATTTTAATCGAGACACTGAATGTGCAAACAATATGCGCATGTGCAAACAATATGCGCATAACAAACAAATTTTGTGTTCGCTGGCAAAAAAATTCTACTATAGTTCTTTTGATCTTTGTTGGACGTTTGTTTGATCTTTGGTGGATTTAATATGTTATGACTAATTTTAGCCAAATTAAACAAAACTGTTCCGAAATTGCATAAAGTAGTTTCGGTTAATGTACTAAATGTCTTTTGTGAAATTTGTTGGATAATTTTTTTTGCTGTCAGAAATTTTATTTTTCATACATACAAACTATGATATTTAAACAGTGGGCTTTGTTTTAACTGTCGGAAATTCTTCTTGTCGTCGATAATTTTTCTTTGTCGTTATGAAAATTCTTTGTTGTCATTTTTTATTCTAACAAAATACAATATAAATTCATCTAGTAGCCACATATTTGACGTTTATTTTTTCAAAATCTGAAATAAAATTGCCTTACAAATTCAAACATTTAAATTAAATTAAATCTACCTAAAATGAACGCCAATCGGTTTGGAAATCTTACTAGTGACGAAATAAGTAATATTATTATAAAATCAGAACCAGTTAATACTACTAAATCGCACAATTTTGTACGAAATCAATTTCAAGCCTTTTGCAAAACAAGAAATTTTAGAATGGATGGAAATAAAAGTGCCGTGGAAATTGCATCAATTCTAAAAGATTGGGCTATGAATATGAAAATACAAAACGGAGAAGATTACAAAGATCACTGTGTGAAAACAATTTGGAACATCACAGCAAAACTAGTTCAAAGGGATTATTATGAAAAATATAAACGTGTTTTCAACCCGTTTAATGATATTGAATTTAAAGAAGCAAGAGATGCCAGAAATGCTAAAAGAAAATACCTACAAAACATTCCTGAAAAAAGAAAAGTCAGTGCTAAGGCACTTTTACCAGAGGAATATACAAAAATTTTGAAAACGTGTGATGCATCAAACCCTAAAGGACTTCAACTGAAATTTTTTCATGTTACGGCATTTGAACTGGGGTGGCGTGGCAGAGAAGCGAGTCGATGTCGCATTGATTTTTTTCATGAAGACTACTCTCCTTCAGGGAATATTCAGCGAATCGAATATAATCCAATATTCAGTAAAACGTGCCAGGGCGGCGATAAAACTTGTACTGATTCCAAATGGTTAGTTCAAAACACAAGTGATCCTGAAATTTGTCCTGTGAGCTTATTTAAAATGCTTATTGCCAAACGTGGTACCACAAACCGATTATTTTTGACTCCAAATCCATATTTTGATAGAAATGGATTTTGGTATAAAAACAGCCCCATTGGTACGAACGAGATTGCAAAATGGACTAAACAATCTGCCGAAAAAATTGGAATAGATACGCGAAAAAATAAAATCACTAACCATTCCAACCGCTCTTCTTTTGTTTCACGGTTATCTCATGCCGGTATTTCTGAAAGCGAATTATTAAAAATGTCTGGGCACAATAAAGCGTCGTCACTTAAACCCTACTTGCAACTAATTAAGGAGCACCACCTAGATATCATAAATAGAGTGCGAGCTCAAAATCAAGTAGAAAAAGTAAAAAGCAATTTGGAAAATTTTCCAGCCGAAGAATCCTTGAATGAAACTCCAAAAACTGGTAACAGTTTACACTTACAACAGTCTACGTTAACTTCAAACTCCACTGTTTCATCGAGAGCTAGTTGCACTAACACAACGGTGAAACAAAATCAACCATATGTGTTCAATAATTGCACAATCACTAATTGTAATTTTAATTAATGTATAGTATTTCTAATAAATTTATTTGAGTTTTAAACATTGTAACTCTGTATTTTTAAAACATTTTGAAATTTAGGAAGAAATAATTATGTTTTAAACCACATTACATAATCTAAAAAAAAATTATCTCATTAAACACCACTCTTCATTGAAATTTTTGTCTTCAATTTTTCAATTTTACTCATTAAATTATTTTTAAGCAACACTGCTCAATCAAACCGCTACTTAAACCACTCGTCCTTCGGACTCGTGGTTTATTGTGCGGTTTGATTCGCAGTGTCGCTAAATAATTTAATTCGAAAAATCAAAATATTATCGAAAAAATTTCAATGACTCGTGGTATTACAACCGATAATTCCGTTTCTATTTAGTTTTTTGATTTCAACTAATTTGATACATTGATTCTACTTGTATGCATATCTCAAGAAATCTACCTTTTTCTAGCGGATATACCTGCCGCTGGACTTTTTTTTCTTTCAATTCGTGGTATTTTTTTGACCATTGGAGAAGTTTTTCTAATGTATTTACTATTTGGGGCCCCCAAAAATAAGGGGCCCAGTGCGATTGCACCTGTTGCACCTGCGTAACTACAGCGCTGTATGGGTATGGACATACGTCAACTGTATGTCGTAGAAATTTACATAATAGACCAGTAAAAGGAATTTATAGTGTGTCCAGTAGAAATGTACCAGAAGAATGCAGTTTGCTGGTAGAAAAAGAGGTACTTAAAATGGAGGTAGACACGGGCGCATGTTCTTCAATAATAGATTTAGTTAAGTATAAAGAAAAATTTAGTCATTTAAAACTAGTTAATTGTAATGATGATTTTTGTTCTGTAACAGGAAATACGATACAGGTTTTGGGAAAAATTGAGGTCAGAGTGGAGTATAATGGTGAAGAATTCAACCTTTCTTTAGTTGTAATCGATGCTGAGAAATTAATCAATCCTTTGCTGGGACGTTCGTGGTTGGATGTTTTGATTCCAGAATGGAGAGGAAATTTTTGGCGAATAAAAGGACATAAAAATGAACAAAAGGTATGTAATTTTTCTAAAATTGATTTTGTGAAAAGTATTAGGGAAACATTTCCTAATGTCGTCTCAAATCGGTTGAACCAGGGGATTGTAGGATATACGGTGGATATTCAGTTAGAAGAAAACGCAATTCCTATCCTTTATAAGGCCTATGTAGTTCCCTTTAAGCTACGAGATAAAGTGGAACAAGAAATAAAAAATTTGTGTGAACAAGATATCCTAGAACCAGTCAAATACAGTCGATGGGCTAGTCCAATCGTGGTAGTTCCCAAAGTCGATGGTGGTATCCGTATCTGTATGGACTGCAAAGTCACCATAAATAAATATATTAAAACAGAACATTACCCATTGCCGCGCATTGATGATATCTTTGCCGGCTTGTCTAACTGCAAGTAGTTTTGCGTCATAGATTTGAAAGGCGCATATCAGCAAGTAGAAGTGGCTGATGCGTCTCGGGAATACTTAACAATTAATACCCATGTTGGGTTGTTCCGTTACACGCGACTTCCATTTGGAGTAGCTAGTGCTCCATCTATTTTCCAGTCCATAATGGACCAAATCTTAGTTAAAAGAGAAAATGTAGCATGTTATTCAGATGACATTATAGTTGGAGGTCTTAGCCGAGAGGAAACAATAAAAAGTGTAAATAAGGTACTAGAACAGCTAGACAAATATAATATAAAAATTAATTTGAGCAAATGTAAATTTTTGGAGGATCGGGTAGATTATTTAGGACATACGTTGTCAGCTGGAAGTATTAGTCCCAATTCAAAAAAGATAAAAGCGATAGTTGAAGCACCAGTTCCTCTTAACATTCCACAACTTCAATCGTATTTGGGTCTTCTGAACTACTATGGGAGATATATACCTAATCAGTCCAGCGAATTAAAGGATTTGCACAATTTATTGTGAAAAGATGTGAATTTTAATTGGAGTGAAGCTTGCCAGTTAGGATTTGAAAGATCCAAAAAGTTAATAGTAAGTAGATCATAGAGTGTTAGAGTTATACGATCCAGCAAAACCAATTATAATTGCTACAGACGCGAGTCCATATGGAGTTGGAGGGATATTATCACACTTGGTAAACGGAGTAGAAAAACCGGTATTGTTCGTATCAAGTTCGCTGTCTCCCGCGGAAAAAAATTTCTCACAACTCCATAGAGAAGCGCTGGCAATCATATTTTGTATAAAGAAATTCCATAAATATATTTATGGACATCAATTTACGATCTGTACAGATCATCAGGCTCTTAGGAAAATATTCGATCCAAAAAAGAGCACTCATCCGGTAGCCGCCGCCCGACTACAGCGTTGGGCTGCAATATTGTTCATGTATAAGTATAAGGTAGAATACCGTCGTGGCTCACAAATGGCACACGCGTATGCGTTATCACGATTACCGTTACCATCAGGCACAAATGTGGATAGCGAAAGAATAAACTCCTTTAGTTTTAAACCGAATAGTCCATTAAATCAAACAATAGTTAGAGATAAATTAAAAGAAGACGTTGATTTGCATAAAGTTTATAATTATACAACAAGCGGTTGACCGAAGAAAGTTGAAAACATTGAAGAAAACTTGAGAGTATTTTATAAATTACGTGAAAGTTTGTCCGCGGAAGACGGATGTTTGTACTATTTAAACAGAGTAGTAATACCAAACGTTTTAAGAGAAGAAGTTCTAGCATTATTACACGAAAACCATGACGGAATGGTTAAGATGAAGATGCTAGCAAGGTCATATGTGTGGTGGCACAAAATTGATTCAGACATCGAAGAATTTGTTAGGAATTGTCTGATATGTCAACAATGTCAAACAGTTAAAAAGGAAGTTGTTGAAACAAAATGGAAACAGTGTGATAAACCATTTGAACGTATCCATGTAGATTTTTTCCATTTCGAAAACAACAATTTTTTGCTTCTAGTAGACGCGTTTAGTAAGTATATCAATATCACTGTAATGAGAAAAACAGATGCGAAAAACGTTATTGAAGCATTGCAGAAAGATTTTGTAATTTTTGGCCTACCATCAGAGATTGTGTCAGATAATGGTCCGCCCTTTACTTCGTATCAATTTTTAAAATTTGGGGAAAGTAATGGTATAAAAATTACTAAATCACCACCGTCTCATCCACAGTCCAATGGACTTGCTGAAAGAAACGTACGTACGATGAAGTCATTTTTAAAAAAATTCATTTTAGAAAACAAGAATATTTCACAGCAGGGAATTGATAAATTTTTAAGTAATCAAAGAAACAGTCCAAGCACCTCAACAAAACAAACTCCCTCTGAGCTCATATTTTCTTATAAACCAAGAAGATTATTAGATTTAATTAATATTAAGAAAAACGTTATTTTTAAAGATGAAAATAATATAAAGCGAAATCAAAAACGACAAAGTACCAACTCTAGATTTAAAGAAGGAGAAAAAGTTTTGTATTATAATCACTTTAAAAATTACATAAACTGGATTCCAGCAAGAATTGTTAAACAAATAAGTCCAGTTACATATCTTGTAAACGTTAATAATCATATACGTTTTGTTCACGAAAACCAATTAAGGTATTCTGATTTATCGGATAAACTACATCCAAGCATAAATATTATCCCAGAAAAGAAATTCACAAAGATTCGATATAGACATTTAAGCGATGGACCAGATTACCTTAAGAGAGATTATAATGAAAAAAAATGTACAATAAAAGAAGACGGAGTGAAAGTGTTTCACCAAAAAGAAATATTGGTGATTCACCATTTCACGAATTGAGAAGATCAAAAAGAATAAAAAATAAACCAAACAGATTCCCTATTCCCAATTAATAACTTTTGTAAACTTTTGTAAATTAAGAAGGGAAAAGTATAATGCATGTATATCATAATCAAAATAATAATGATTTCTAGTATAATAATTCTTGTATTATATATGTATGATTATCTTAATCAAATTGATCATGAACTCTAGTATAGTAATTGTATTGTAATAGTAAGAATAGAGAGAATAATTTTAAAAAATTTATTGAGATTGAAATATGTAAATGAATAATACGTCTCTTGATATTCAGAAGTAGGGCGCTAGGTAGGCGCTAAGTAAATGATTTGATGTTGTGTTTTTTTTTTATTGAAAAGCATATAAAGTATTTGGCACTGTCATAATTATGACCCGGATGTTTATTTTTAGGGTTCCGTTTTTTATACGGAACACTATTGGTGAGAGTACAACGTGTTTTTCACATTATTTCGATTATCTCGTGAACCATTAATCCGATGAACTTAAAATTTGAGGTGCTTATAAAACTAACCTATCCACACAAGATGGCGGGCTAAAAAATAAATAAAGTTGTGTTCGTTTGTTTTAAGGAGGTACGATGTAAAGCCTTTGAAAACATACATTTTTTTAGCGAGACGAGTAGGGTATCATATGAAAGGGCTTCATTTCAGCATTATTTAAAAATATATTTGGAATTTTACACCTCACCATTTTTTATATAATTTTGAAAAATGACGTTTTCGGGATGTTTTATTGCCCCGATTAACTCCGACCCTACTTCATCGAAAATCTTGAAATATATTTGGAATGATAGAAAATTGAGAAGGTTTTTAATGAAAAATATAGAAAAGTGGCAGACACTCATAACTATATTTATTAAAGGGGTGCGAATGTTAAGGGGTAAAAACATCATTTAAAACCAGGTCATGTGGGGTGTCATTTGAAAGAGCACTTGATTTTAGAAATATTGTCAGTTTTTTTAGAATTTTGCAATGCATAGTTTTTGAATTATTATCACTAAAGTGACACAAAAAGTTGGTCCCCCCCTTGCATTTCGAGCCTAATAAACAGAAAAAATTGAAAAAATTCACAGAGACAGGAAGTTTGATAAACTCTGAACGAAAAATATAGCGAACTCTCAAATAATTATATTTTTGTGTTTTTAAGGGATTGGGGTGGGGAAGGGTGAAAAAAACTTTTTGACCCAAGCGAGTGGGGTGTCATTTGAAAGAGGACCAAATCTCAGAAACTTTGCAATTTTTTTTAGAATTTTGTGGTACACAGTTTTTGAGTTATTCTAAAAAATGTGCAAATTCCAGACCGTTCCCCCCCCTACGTTTCGACACTGATTGACAGAAAAAATTGAAAAAATTCATAGAGACAGGAAATTTGCTATATTTTGAACGAAAATTATAGCGAACTCTCAAATAATTATATTTCTGTGTGTTTAGGGGAAGGCTGTAAAGAGGGTAAAAAAAAACTTTGTTTGACCCAAGCGAGTGGGGTATCATTTGAAAGAGCACCAAATTTCCAAAACATTGCAATTGTTTTTAGAATTTTGCGGTGCACCGTTTTTGAGTTATTCTAAAAAATGTGCACATTCCAGACCGTTCCCCCCCCCCCCTACGTTTCGACACTGATTGACAGAAAAAATTGAAAAAATTCATAGAGACAGGAAATTTGCTATATTTTGAACGAAAATTATAGCGAACTCTCAAATAATTATATTTCTGTGTGTTTAGGGGAAGGGTGTAAGGAGGGTAAAAAAAACTTTTTTTGGCCCAAGCGAGTGGGGTATCACTTGAAAGAACACAAAATTTCCAAAACATTGCAATTGTTTTTAGAATTTTGCGGTACACAGTTTTTGAGTTATTCTAAAAAATGTGTAAATTCCAGACCGTTCCTCCCCTACGTTTCGACACTGATAGACAGAAAAAATTAAAAAAATTCATAGAGACAGGAAGTTTGCTATATTTTGAACGAAAACTACAGCGAACTCTCAAATAATTATATTTCTGTGTGTTTAGGGGATGGGTGTGGGGAGGGTAAAAAAAAACTTTTTTGTAACCAAACGAGTGGGGTGTCATTTGGAAGAACAGTTAATTTAAGAAATATTGCAAAAATTTTTAGAATTCTGCGATGCACAGTTTTTTAGTTATTGATGAAAAAAGTGCTATTTTAAGTGTATGTATACCACCCTATACTTCGACGCTGATTTATAGAACAAATATTCCCAATTTAGACCATTGAAATACTGGTTAAATCTTTCTTTAGCTAACATAAACAGCTATGGATAAGATTTAACCTCAAGTAACATTTTTGATCAATGTAGATGTGATTGACATTTACTATTGACGTTTACGATTAAACATTTATTCTGTTATGCGTCCATAGTCTGGCGATATAAAGACTTTACAACATAACTTTATGTCATTTATTTTTGATATTGTGTTCTTTTACATTCACGGAACCCTTGGCGAGAGTTACGTCCCGTCATTCACACCACACCCAACAATCAGAACAATACAGAATGTTAGTTAAGTTATATATGCTATATGTTATGTCATTTGTCATGTTACTTTAAATTATGTTATTTCATTCTCTTTCACATCATTCTTAAAATGATGAAATCATTTTTATATCATGAAATGTTATGTTTATGTTAAGACTTTTGTTTATATAAAATCATTAAGATAAATTTAAAGGAAATATTCCTAATTGAAATAATATAATCATTTCTTTGTTTTAACATTGAACACTTGTTCAATGTATGATTCATATTGCTTAAAGATAAATCAAAACTTTTAATTAAACTAAAACAATAATTCCTTTATTCAAAGAATATTATATATTGTAGATTTTGACTTCAGATTTTCAGATTATTAGTAACGTTCGACTTGTAAAGATTATTCGAAACTTTTAACTTGTTAAGATTAATTATTTGTGTCTTTTAAATTGTTAGATTATTAATAACTTGCAATTTGTTTAGAACTTACACTCAATATTTTTGTGAATAAAATAAAAATAAATATATTATAGAAAAAGATTGTAACCAAGTGAAAAATTTAAATTAATAAATTATATTTTTTTCCACAACTGCAGGTTACAACCTATAATTGGCGCAGTTGATACTGGATATTTTTAAATATCCAAATCGCGATTTTAGTGAAAATTTAAAAAGTATTTTTTAAAATCGTTTAAAGTGTTTAATTCGGGTGAAAACCACACTGACGGTTTATCAGTGCAAGTGAATTGCCTAAAACGAACACTAAATTAAGGCAATAGTGTTAAAAGTGTAGTGAAAAATTTTTTTCATCATTTGCTGTTGCTGGAGCGAGATAAATTCACAAATGCAAGTCTACATGCTGTTTGTTGCTTGGTGAGTAATTTTATTATAAACTAGATTAAAAAATTCGTGTTTAGTGATAAAAATCCCATCCAACCTCAAATTAAATAAATCTAATAATCTCCTATAATATCGATTCCACGGTTTATGGAATCAACGGTATATTGTAGTAAACAATAATATAGATTCGACGGTTTATCGAATCAATAAAAATATTATTGATTGCAATTCGACCCCACGGTTTATGGACGTCGATGATATTGCAAATAGGTTAAGAAAATTAAGTATTGAAACAAATAAAAATTTAATTGAAACAAATAAAAATTTAAATAAAATAAAAGAAAATTTAACAAATGAAAATAATATAATAAAAAATAAAACTAAAGAAGATTTAATTAAAATAAATAATAATAATATAATTGAAAATAATAATAATAAAATTGAAAATAATATTGAAACAAATTCAATCGAAAATAATATTGAAGTAAATAAAAATTTAATTACTAAAAATATATTTATTTATGAAAATAAAAATAAAATTACTGTAGAAAATCCTAATATTTTTACAAATAATATAAATAATTTTACAAATTACAATTTTACAAATTATAATACTAACCACAATAATAATTCTTTTAATAATAATAATCTTTCTTGTAATATTTCTAAAATGACGACAATAGAAAAAGTGACCAATTTAATTAACGCTTTAAAAATCCCAGACGCTATTAAAGATCTACCAAAATATGAAGGTAGTAGACATACCCTTTTCGATTTCATAGACAATGTCGACGAAATCTTAACAAATTGTGCTCAAATTTTAGAAAATGGAAATATTCCAACCACTTTTCTTAGAGCAATCCGCAATAAAATTACCGGCGAAGCCGATGAAATTTTAACTATGTATGGAACTCCACTCGATTGGGCTACCATAAAATTAAATCTGACAGTACATTACGCAGACAAACGAAACGAGACTTCTTTAATTCGAGACTTACATCTCATTTATCAAGGACAAGACACAGTCGAAAAATATTTTTCCAGAATTATAGATATTCAATCAACAATTTTAAATCACATAAAATTAAATGAAAAATTAGCTGCAATTCAAATGGCAAAACAAAATTTGTATAGAGAAATGTGTTTAGCTACATTCTTAGCAGGACTAAAGGAACCATTAGGATCCATGATTAGGGCCTGGCAACCAAAAACTATTGGCGAAGCATTCTCACTTTGTTTAAGCGAACAAAATATGCATTACATAAAAAATAAATCGAATAATTTACACACCCCTGCATTACCACCCAAATTAATACGTCCATCACCAGTTTTACCATTTTTAAATCAACACAGATATTTAATTCCCTCACAACCAAGATTTAATTATCCCAATTATTCTAGACCTCAAAATCAATATTATAATCATAAACCATTCCCAATTCAAAATTTTAACAGAAGTTTACCTCAAAATATTAATACAAAATTTATTCCACCTTTACCTTATAGAAAACCTGAACCAATGGATACAACTTCAGACAAAAATAAATTCAAACAACCAACAAGATTTCAAAATCCCAATTTCGGTTATAATAGACCAAATTATTTCCAATCTACTGGACCTCCTAGATTTTATAGTCAAGAACTACACAATATTGAAAATCCAGAATTAGAATTCAACTACGAAGAGTATAATTGGCCAGAAAACAATTCTCGACATTTTGAAGAAAATTATTGTCAAAGTTTAGATGATTGTGTTGAAGAAACAATCACTCCTAATATTCAAGAAATAGATGATGAAAATTTTCGGGAATCAGCCTCGGAAACCCAATTGGATTCATCACCTTAAATTCCCATCAATCATTTTTATTACCATATATTCATATAAAATTAAATCCCCATACAACCCTTAAAATGCTTATTGATACTGGAGCCAACAAATCATTCATTGATCCAAAATATGTTCATCCTTCACGGATACAAGAAATTAAACCCATTACGGTAAAAACTCTTTTCCAAACTCATGAAATAACTAGTAAAACAACAATAAATGGATTAACAGAATTCAAAACTAAAGAACCATTAGATTTCTTAATTTTCAAATTTCATAACTATTTCGATGGTTTAATAGGACTTGAAATGATGCAAAAACTCAACGTTAAATTAGACTTTCAAAAATCTGTATTAGAAACTAATACAACTTCAATTCCATTAATTTTTAAACCTAATCTTATATCCAAAACTTATACTGTTCCACCCAGAACAAAAATGACAATTAGTATACCAGTCGATATTCAAAACGGTAATATCTATATAAAACCTGTACACGTGCAAGAACAATTAGTCATACCAGAAGGTATTTATTTAGCAAAAAATTGGTATTCTCTTGTAGAAATTGTAAATTTCTCTAACCAACCAAAAACTTGTTTAGTAGAACAACCTCTAAAAGTTGAAAATCTAAATAATAATTATCATGTCGAATTAAATCATTCATCAGTAACTTCTAACGATTCTAAGGAATCAGTTGACATCACAAAATTAATAAGGACAGGACATTTAAATAGCGAAGAGAAAAAAGCTATTCTAAAATTTTGTAAAACATATGAAAATGTATTTTTTAAAGAAACGCATAGTCTCTCTTTTACCAACCAGGTAAAACACGAAATCAATTTAAGTCAGGAAAAACCTATATTTACAAAAACCTATCGGTATCCATATATTCACAAAGACGAAGTTAAAAAACAAATAAATCAAATGTTAGAAAAAGGTATTATAAGACCAAGTTATTCTCCATGGTCATCCCCAATTTGGATAGTGCCAAAAAAGATCGATTCTAGCGGAAAAAAGAAATGGCGACTTGTAGTCGACTATAGAAAATTAAATGAGCAAACGATAGATGATCGTTATCCCTTACCTAATATCACCGAGATATTAGATAAATTAGGAAAGTGTATGTACTTCACAACGCTTGACTTAGCTTCAGGATTTCATCAAATTGAAGTAAATCCTCGCGATATTCCAAAAACCGCATTCACAGTTGACAATGGTCATTATGAATACGTACGTATGCCCTTTGGACTGAAAAATGCTCCATCCACCTTTCAAAGAGTAATGGACAATGTTCTAAAAGATTTACAAGGAAAAATATGTTTATGTTATATGGACGATATCATTGTATTTTCCACATCGCTTCAAGAACATATTGAAAACCTTAACCAAGTTTTCGTACAACTAGGAAAAGCCAACCTTAAAGTACAACTTGATAAATCAGAATTTCTACACAAAGAAGTAGCATTTTTAGGACACATAGTTACTTCCAACGGAGTCAAACCCAATCCCGACAAAATCGAAGCAATCAAAAAATTTCCTATCCCAAAAACTGAAAAACAAATAAAATCATTTCTCGGACTTCTAGGTTATTATAGAAAGTTCATTCAAAATTTCGCTAATATTACTAAACCCTTAACTGAGTGTCTCAGAAAAGACAAAAAGATAATTCTAACAAAAGAATATATTCAATGTTTCGAAAATTGCAAACAACTACTTTGCAAAGATCCCATTCTCCAATATCCCGATTTTTCAAAACCTTTCGTTTTAACAACAGATGCAAGTAACGTAGCATTAGGTGCTATTTTATCACAAGGACCTATAGGATCAGACAAACCTATATGTTATGCTAGTCGAACTCTAACAAAAGCCGAACAAAATTATTCCACAATAGAGAAAGAACTCTTAGCCATCGTATGGGCTACAAAATACTTCAGACCTTATTTATACGGACAAAAATTTCAAATAGTTACCGATCACAAACCTCTAACCTGGCTCTTTTCTTTAAAAGAACCCAATTCTAAACTTATCAGATGGAGATTGAAACTGGAAGAATTCGATTACGAGATAATCTATAAAAAAGGAAAGAAAAATACTAACGCAGATGCATTATCTAGACTAGATCCAAAAATAGAAATTAATATTAATTCCACAAGCGAATGCTCTTCAAATAACTTCTCTCAAAATATTAGTACGCAAAATACTGAAACAAAAGACATAATTCCAACGACTGAGACTGTTTTAAACGAATTTAATACCCAAATAATTCTTGAACAAAACGATAACTTTCCTGAATGTAATATAACATTCAAAACCCTTTTCCAGAAAAAGAAACGTTACAATGTCAAATGTAAAGAGTATACAGAAGACAAATTAGTTAAATTGTACAAAGAGTACATAAACCCTACAAAACTTACTGGAATTGCCTGTAACGACAATACCTTTAGACTTTTAAATGCTGTCATAAGAAAGCATTTTTCCGAAACGAAACCAAAACTTATACGAAGTAAAATTCTTGTCGAAGACATCGAAGATGAACCCCGACAGTTAGAAATCATATCTAAATTACACGAAGATGGAAATCATCGTGGTATTCTAGAAAATCTAGAACAAACAAAACGAAAATATTACTTCCCAAAAATGAAAAATTTAATAAACCAATTTATCAACAAATGTGAACTTTGTCAAACCATGAAATACAATAGAAATAAAAAACCTATTAAATTCGAAATTTCAGAAACACCTAGTAAACCACTAGAGATTCTTCACGTTGATATATTCTCAATAAACGATAATAAATATTTTACAATCTTAGACAAATTTTCGAAATTTGGAACATCATATTACTTATTAAATTCCAACAGTATAGAAATTGTAAATTACATGAAAGATTTCATTTCCAATCACGGTATCCCCAATAAAATTATATCTGACAGAGGTGTAGAATTTACATCAACTATATTCAAACAATTTTGCGATTTATATAAAATTAAATTACATTATACTTCAGCAAAAAGTTCCACCGGTAATTCACCCGTTGAACGTTTTCATTCAACATTAATAAAAATCTACCGAATTATATATTCACAAAACCAAAATAAAGATTCCAACGAAATAATGAAGGAAACTTTAATTACCTACAATAATTCAATTCATTCAGTCACAAAACTAACCCCTTTTGAATTAAAAAACGGACATTATACTAGACAACAAATCTTTCCAGACAAAGCCAATAATAAAAAACCCCACGAACATCTTCAAGACCATATCAAGACATATGACAAATTACGAAATATTATAAAAACAAAAAACGAAGAACAAAAACAACACATAATATCTAAGTTAAACAATAATCAAATCCATCACCGGAAACATGGACCATGACGACTACCTAGAATTAGGAGACGCTATATCAGAAATACATAAGAACGAAGATATTATTAAAAATAAAATATCTGAACAAATCACAATTAACACCAAAATGATAGATCGATTTAATCAAATTCAAAAATATATTAACGATCAAACGCGTAAAATAAACTTTGAAATAAGAAATATTCAAAACACCACCCAAAATGTATTTAACGTTTTAAAATTAGATCAATATTTTCATAAATCAATGTATAACATAGAACTACTAGACAAACATTTATCAGACATAACTGAATCCTTAATTTTTGCAAAACTTAAAGTAATATCTAGACATATTTTAAATCATAATGAATTCGATTACATTCATAATCATTTCAGTAAATATAACATTAAATTCAAAACCAATGAAAACATTTACGAACTCTTATGGCTTTAAGCTTACTACAATAAAAGCAAAATCATTTTTTCCATAAACATCCCAAATTTCCATTTTGAACCTTTAACCATGTATATGATTAAAACCATTCCGATAAATAAAACCTATATCCTAGAAATTCCCAATCCAAAAATTATCCTAAACATGAATATATATCAGTTTATAACCGAACCTTGCAACGAAATAGAATCAACTTATTACTGCAATAAACAAAAAATTGGAGAAAGCTCAACTTCATGTATACCACAAATCATAAATAATCAACCAGCATCTTGCAATTTATCAAAAACAACATTTCACGAACAAATTGAACAAATACTACCTGGATACATATATACAGCAACGAGTCAAGAAATCATCATTATTTCAACATGCCCACAAAATCAGAAATCCGTCAAAGGAATCAAATTAATTAAAATTAAAAATTGCCAAATACAACTTAACAACGAAATCTACACCGACACAAACCTGATGACATCTCTAGAAGAATCAATAGTACTTCAACCATATAACGATTTGAATATTTTAGAAGTTAAAAGACCAATAGAATTACCAGCACTTCATAACTGGACTTTACAAAATATGGAAGACATACAAATTCTTCACAATTCAATGAAACAACATCGCCATCACAAGAATGCCATAATCGGCACCATCATCACACTAATCATAATAGTTCTTTTATATTTTACAGTTAAAAAATTAATACATTTCAAGAAAAATAAGAAACACCCTATCCAGATAGAATTAAAAAATTCAGATAACACTTGCAGTAATCAACAGCCACCAGTTGCCCAAAAACGTAGGTTTTGGACACCACTAAGGAGGGAGGAGTTACGTCCCGTCATTCACACCACACCCAACAATCAGAACAATACAGAATGTTAGTTAAGTTATATATGCTATATGTTATGTCATTTGTCATGTTACTTTAAATTATGTTATTTCATTCTCTTTCACATCATTCTTAAAATGATGAAATCATTTTTATATCATGAAATGTTATGTTTATGTTAAGACTTTTGTTTATATAAAATCATTAAGATAAATTTAAAGGAAATATTCCTAATTGAAATAATATAATCATTTCTTTGTTTTAACATTGAACACTTGTTCAATGTATGATTCATATTGCTTAAAGATAAATCAAAACTTTTAATTAAACTAAAACAATAATTCCTTTATTCAAAGAATATTATATATTGTAGATTTTGACTTCAGATTTTCAGATTATTAGTAACGTTCGACTTGTAAAGATTATTCGAAACTTTTAACTTGTTAAGATTAATTATTTGTGTCTTTTAAATTGTTAGATTATTAATAACTTGCAATTTGTTTAGAACTTACACTCAATATTTTTGTGAATAAAATAAAAATAAATATATTATAGAAAAAGATTGTAACCAAGTGAAAAATTTAAATTAATAAATTATATTTTTTTCCACAACTGCAGGTTACAACCTATAATTCGAGCGAATATTATTCGCACTTGTCCGACTTTTTTTATTATTGCATAAAATAATTAAACATTTCTTGTGGGCTATATTCTTTCTATGAAATTATGCATATAATTGCTGATTGAGTATGTACATCAAACATGGAAATTGGAAAATCAAGAAATTATCATTACACTATATCTAGATGAGAGTTTTCAAGAAATTATTAAGAACATTATAATTATGATATCTCACAATTTTTATTCATCATGCAGTTAATTTATCATCAGAATTCTACTTATTGGTTATATTATTAATATTTAACAATGTTGGTGAATAATTATTTTGTAGTATTTGTTCCTGATTATGATACATATTGCATATCTGTTATGGAGGTTAATTCTACACGCGTGAGTTACGACATCCTGGATGTCTTAAACATATTTTGAAAGCCTTATGCATATTTTTCATTAAATAAAACAAACTATAATTTTTTCTATTAATCAAGTTAATCAAATTTGAATTTTATTCCCATGATAAAAATTGTAGCATTTACATAAATTCCTTAACCATATTTTTCATAATCAAATTTCAACTTATTTTCGCACTAGAAAATTGTAACAGAAATTAGAAACTTAAATAAATTCTTCGCGACGATTTAATTCTCACAATAAATTTGCAATAAATGCAAAAAGCATTATTTTTAATATTTTATATAACTAATTTAAGTGATTGAAAATGGGATTAGAATCAGAATATATTTGGATTTTAACGACAGAACATCGTTGTTAAATTAAATGTTGTAATTATATTGTTTTATAATTAATTAGACTAAAGTGTTCATACAAGATAAAAATTCAAGTGTTTTTATTTTTATTGTGAGAACCTCGAACCTTTTAACTCGTGCAGACGTCATCTACTAAGGCTAATATCATCCATGTATCATATTGTAACAGATAATATTAATTTCAACGATGATCATATCAATTGTAACTATTTCATTTAGTTATTGTTACGTTGCTAAAATATTAATTACATCAATATACAATCACATGGCATGACATCAAATTATATTTCTCACATATTAATTACTCGCTAATGGACAGGTCTCAAGATTAGATAATAATTACAACATATTAAATGGTTCTAATACAACAAGCATATACAGCATTTTACATTCTCACCATGATCACCATATTTTTTAAATTAATTAAACATTTCTTGTGGACTATAGTTTTTCTATGGAATTATGCATTTATAATTGCTGATTGAGTACGTACATAAAACATGGAGGTTGAAAAATCAAGAAATTATTATTACCGTATACATAGATAATGAGAATTTTTCAAGACAATTATTGAGATCATTATATTTATAATATTTCACAATCTCTACTCATCAGTTAATTTATCATCAAAATTCTACTTATTGATTATATTTATTATTATATTCCGCATTCTTTTGTACCTCTGTTATTGTAGTACATTATTAAATTAGTTTATATTTAAAGTGTGGTGTAATAGCAGGTATATAGCGTAAAATCAAACTTTACATCTTACATAAATCTTGATTTGGCTACTTTTACCTTTATTTGTAATACTTCAAATATAATAACGTTTTAGTTGAAATTTTTATAAAGATAATATTTATCTTTTATTTTGTATAATTCATATCTTTATACTCAATTATAAACTTTTTATTATATAATATCATTTATAAATTTGATTGTATTGCGAGGTGTCATAGTAAATGTGGAACTTTTCTACCTGTGTCGGAATGACAGATACAAATCAAAATTTGATTTGGTCTTGCGCATGACGACACTGGAGAACCTGTTTCTTAGTTTTCATGACAGGTCATCGTAATACACTCTGTTAATCATTTTCTATTTATTATTATATATGCATAGATACGATCGTCACACAATGAGGTGTGGTGGGAAATGGAAGGGACTTCTTAATTCATCGGATTTATTTCATCTATTTTCCATCACAGGTCATTATTGTGTGATGATTATACTTTGCTAGGCTTAAAATAGCCGTTTATAACATTCTATTGTAAAACTTATATTCATAGTTTGTCTACAGGATTACATATTTTGATTGTCTTCAGTGTTCTAATCAGATACCATCAACCACTTGTCAATTTTCAAGTAAGGTGTATTTGGAATCTGAATTAGGCCATAGAGATACAATCAATAAAGTTTTTTTCCTGTAACAAACGACCAATTGTAATATATCTTGGTGATATGGGCTAGATCCTAAACCAATAAAAAATAAAATTAAAAAAAAAAAACTATATAATAAATATACTTTCTGTAAAATAATATCTAGGAGGTATTACGAGGTGTTTTGAAAGGAGGGGAATTTTCTTACTCTGTCGGTATGACAGATACAATGCATTTATGCATCTGATCTTGCGCATAACGACATTGTACGGCCTGTTTCCTATCCTTCAAAACAGTTCTTCGTAATTCCTCCGAGATATGATAGGCTGTATTCCTATCATATCGACACTATCAAATTTTAAAATATACTTATAATTAAGTAAGTCAAAGCCTGATGATAGGATGATGCTTCGGAGTATTTTCAGTGATGATACAATTAAGGACTAATAGTCCCTTGTTTACTTCTCAAGTAAGGCGTATTAGATTCCTAATTGGCCACAGAATTATATTCCCCAGCATTCATCCTATAGTTCAGGGAACACATTATATAAAAAATTTGTAGTTTGGTAATATGGGCCACCGCCTAAACCATATTAAAATATAATATAAAAAAAAAATGCTCATTTGTATCAATTAAATAAAATTATAAATTATGTTTATCGACGTTTTATTAATATTGACAGTTTTCATTCTTGGGGTGACACAACAATATCCGCACCGGGTGCCACCCATGCCAGCTACGCCACTGAGCCGAGGTTGTTACTTAATTTACTTTTAACGATCATGTCCCGTTTTGTAAATTTGAAAAGGTGGTAACTCTAAATTCTCAAGTAAGGTTTATTGGGTTCTAAATTAAACATAGAGACATGATTTAGATATTTCAACTTAGAGATCGGGTGCATAGAAATTATAAAAATCTTTGGTGATGTGGGCTAACGACTAATCTAATCAATAAATAAAAAAAAAAGTTTAACTTAAATCTAAGCGAACCCTTTATTATCTCAGTTTAGTTTAGTTCGAGTTCGGCAACCTACATCCGATTTGTGTAATAACTTTGCCAGCAGTTTTACAGCCATACTCAATACATTCTGAAATTGGTTTACTTCTAAAATATCCATACAAAAAGCCGGCAACAAAAGCATCACCAGCACCTGTTGTGTCAACAATATTTTCTTTTGGTATTGGTTTAACAATATAACTATAACATAGCTTTTCGTTGCTATTTCCAACATACGATTTAACTATCTCAGCACCATTTGTTATAACAAAAATTTTTGTTTCATTTTCATTCGAATATTGCTTAAAAAAACTTTCGATTGTGTCATCGTCTATGTTGAATCCACAAACTTTTGTTAGAGTCGACATTTCCCAAGAATTCGCAAAAACTATATCTGCATGGGTTACCAAGTAGTTAACTTCTTCCGGATAACTTTCACATATATATGATGCGCTTAAGTTTGTTACAAATAGGTTTTCAGTAGTTTTACAATAGTTTTCGTAAATAAATCGGCATATTGGAAATCTATTGGGTATAAAGTAGCCTTCAACATAATAGATTTGTGGTCGATCTGGAACTATTTGTTTAAATTCAATTGATTTCTCTACTTGCAGCAAACGAGCAATATCGAATTGAAGAGATGCTCCAATATTTGCACATAAGCAACGATTTGGACCACTTATTAGACAAACACATATACCTGTTGGATAGTCATCATGTACCTGTAAACTGAAATTACCAAAGAATGTAAATTAGATCACCTATTGTTTTGATTGGAGTTCAAGTCAGAGGTATCCAATGTTTACCAAAAATGTGAATTTACCTAAAATCTATATTTTCCTTTTTTAATATATCATTTAAAATATTACCATTGGCATCCAAACCAATGGATCCGAAAAATAAAATGTCTTCTCCAAGCGCTTTTAATATACGACAAGAATTCAAAGCAGATCCACCAGGAGAGTTTTTAACATTAGAGTACCTAAATTTGAACGCAATAAATCTACCATCTTAATTTATTCTTTTACCTTAAATGTATTACCTTTCTGTTGCGTCTTTTATTATTTCAATTATTGCTGATGTTGAAAGCTCACATTGATCATCTTCACTTAAATTAAACTTGTTTAAAATATGATTATCACTGGTTTCAAAACAGAAATCAAGAATGCTGTTCCCAAAAGCAACCAATTTTGGTTGATTTGCACTAATAAAGTTTTATAACAATTATATTAGTTGAACAATACACAATGTTTCTATTATTTACCATTGGATATTCTGTTTTATTTTTATTGTTTTTGAACTTGACATTTTGAAAGGATTTTCGTTAAATTACTGCAAAATTTTGTATTTTCACGTTTGAATTAAATTTACTTTGAACGGGCTAGGTGTAGTATTCATAGACCATAAAACGTACAAAACGATATGTTTAGGTCTCGTTCGAAAAACCAAATCGCTTGCTTAAAGCAATTACATCGATAGGAAAATCATTTGAATGGGTTTTAACATGCGGACTGTGGATGGTGTTATTAACCAATCAAAAATAAGAATTTTGTGGTGTTATATAAAATTGTCTTCTTTGATTTGTTAGTATAAAATTTCACAGTCCATAGTTCGCTTGTTAAATTCCAGCTTAAAGTGAAATTGTTTCTGGACCAAAAATGTCACGTGACCTTTTTTTAATTTGAATTTGTTGACGACAGTTGCACATGCTCAATAAAAAATATTTTGTTTTTATTGCGGATTTTGAGATCAATTCAACTCAAGTAAGTAAATATGTAATTGGAATTTTTTCAATTCAAAGGTATGGCTAGAGCTTAATACATCTGCGCCATGCAAGTTCAGAGTAGTTGCAGATAATGTGTTCAATGGTTTTTGCCTCCGAGTTGCATAATCTGCATATGTCGGAGGCAGCAAGGCATAATTTGTTGAGGTAATGATTTGTCAGACCGTGTCCTGTCACATACCATATTAAGATCTCGAGAGACTCTCTTTTTCAAGATCGATTGTTGAAGAGGGGAGACGGGGAATTTGCCTTCAAAATATTTTGAATGCAGTGGACCTTCTCGCATACTAGCAAATACCATAGTTGTTTATTTTGTTCCTGACCAAGCTTTAGATCGCATTTGAGCGAACTATTAGCTAAGGAAGTAGGAGAAGTATCTCTATTGCAGATGTTGGTGTTGTTCTAAAAACACCTGTGGAACAGAGGCACACAAGTATTTGTATTTTTTAAACACTGTCTGAGCAGATATTTGGTTTGTTTTTGATCGCCAGACCAGAGTTGCATATTACAGTATGGGTTTTATTATACTTTGATGTATCCAACGTATCATTTTGCGGTTTTTTCACAACAAGTTTCTGCCCGCAAAGAAAGCCTTGGTTATTTTATTTAGATGTGTTTAAGGCAGTGGCGTAGCTAGCATGGGTGGCACCCGGGGCGGATATTGTGGTGTCACCCCAAAAATAAAAACTGTCAATAATAATAAAAAGCCGATAAACGTAATTTATATTTTTTTTTAATTAATACAAATGAGCATTATTATTATAAGCCCGCAAGTAATTTTTAACTAATTTTAATTTGCTGAAACTCCTCTCACACGAAGCCACTAATACGCAAATAGTCATAAATAACTTTAGTGCGACCGTAAGATTCGGAAGAAATTCTAAAAAATCCCATTCTACGATGAATTTCAAAAAGTCTAGGTACACCCAGTTAGAAACTGTAACATTGGCCGCTTTTAAATGCCTCCTCACCCTTTGTATCTCTATGAGGAGTTCTGTTTCCAATACCGCATCATAAAAACCAGTAAATTTTGATACCGATAATTTTAACTCTTCACTGTTCGCCAAAAGCTAAGTGTTTGTCTGCACAACCTCGAACAATGAAGCTAAATCTTGAACTGACTTCAGTCTAGTTCGGAGTTCAACACTGAATCGGTCAAGACATTCCAACATGTCCTTTTTAAGTTGAGCTCTCAGTGTCAGTCCAACATCAGGTGCAAACTCACCACCCGTTCGTTTTTTGCGTTTTTATGACGAATTCGGCTTTCCATTGGAATGTCATAGTCCTCCGATTTTTTCGCAGTAAGATCTATTGCCTCTTCTACAATGAGACTTCGTTATGAATTGACTCTATTTTTGTAGCTAATTGATCAATATTCAAGCCCGTGCTTTGCAATCCAATCTGAGCACAGATATTATTTCTCTTAGAATATCATTCCAAAACAAAAGATAGCAAAGAAACGAAAAATCACATGCTGCATTGTTAAGGTTCTGTGCAGCGCCTCTAGTGTCTACATTTTCTTGTTGATCACTTAACTTCTCAAGATCAGCCACAATCCCATCAAAGTTTTCGGCCAATACTTTTACTGCAGCATAATGAGCACTCCAATGCGCTGTTAAGAGTATTTTAACAGTTGCTTTGTTGTGTTTAGCAAGTACTTCCCAGCGGCTAGTCGAAGCAGAAAAACATGTAAAAATGGCTTCCACTGACGAGTGTTGGCCGTATAAATTAATTGAATGATCTTTGCAGCCCACAAAAATTGCTTTGTTATTTTTTGCTTTAATAATAGCTTGCACTTCTCCATGTATACTTCTCATAACAGCTGCATTATCATAACCTTTGGGAGCGACAATTCATAACATCTATACCATCATTTTCAAGATTTTACACTGAAAAAAACATGTCCTATTTCCAATCGAAATGCAGTTGTCTCAACCTCACCGTGCGGGCAGATATGGCGAATCGAAATACGAGATTGATTCAACAACCGTACAATGATAAGCCGATGCAGTTGAGACAATCACATGAAATATTTATGTGAAAATAAAATATAGTTCAATTAATCTCAAATACTTAAATTTTAAAATGAAAAATTCATGATATAAGGCCAAAGAAACATGTTTTCATGGAAATAGTTATTAACTTTATTCAACTACTGTTATATTGGATAGCACTTTATATTTTAATTACACCTCATTCTGTTATCAGGAGAATGTTACTGAGTACTGAGTAGTTGTCCCAATCACGGTGAAATTGTTTGTAAATATCTTTTCTTTGCATGAATAATAAACTGCCATCTTCGAGATGAGGTTATCATTACTTCAATTTTTTTTTCAGTGTAGGAATTTCATCGCTTAAATCAGCGGCTTTTTTCCACGTAAAGGAAAAAATCCAAGGAATACTTCCTTGATTTCCTTGATACTTTTGATGATTTACCATGCTCCAAATTCAAAATGTGTTCTTTTAACACTACATCATACTTTGACAATAGTTTGGTTAGTTCTAAGAAATTGCCTTTATTTGAAGAACTTTGTCCTTCATCATGTCCATGAAATGCTGGGTTTTGTTTAGATAAAAACCAAGTTATATCCAATAATCTTGATAAAAGATGTTTCCACTTCTGTTTTTTATTATATATTAATTGCAAGGCTGCGTCTCGTATCGTTTTATGAATTTTTAACCTCATTTCCAAAGTTTTCCACTTTTCAAAATTCTCCAGATGTTCATTTGAAGTTTCATGCTCGGCCACTTTGGGATTTAGTTTCCACCGCTTCTGATATCCAGTAGTAAATGTTGATTTTGTATTATTGTTATTGGTGACAGCAAATACACGACAACAGAAACAATACAGGACGCAAGTTATTATTTACAGGAGAATAAACAATCCATGGCCGTAGAATTTTTTCACCATTATTCATCATTTTATAAAACCATTCTTTAGAAAGATGGCGAACATCACCTTTTATGTCTAACCCGTGTCTAGATACAGTAACAAACGACCCTTCTCTATTTTGAAAATGTTAACTTTCTTTTTTTATGATTTCAATGCGAACATTACCGGAGACGAGTATATTCCAATGTGATACATCTCTTAAGTCCTGAAGTGATTCACCCATGCAAATACTGTCTTCGATAGTAGAAGCATTAGCGGCATTATCACTGTCATTTTCATTATTCCTTTCTAATTCGTCATCATAGGTTATCATTATTAATTCTGTATTGTTGCTGTTACTTTCCGAAGATGAGCCAATATTCTCTGAAACATTCGTTGCATCAACGTGATAATCAGTTTCTTTTGATGAACCTTGGATATCATCGGGTTTTGTAACATATTTATAGATTTGGTCTTTCTCTGCTGGAACCAACTTTTTCTTTAAAAAGTATGAACTCCTCGTGGCATATTTATTTTTTGGGATATTTGCTAAACGAAATCTAAAAAAATATTTTTAATTATAGTATAGGTATCAGGAAGCATTAATTCTAAATATATTTGTAGGATACATAATAGGTACATAGTTCATAATAAGTACACTGTGTTAACGACTAAATACACCGCCAAGAAAATTAATTTATTTAAATTTCCTTGTAACAACTTATATTAAATAATATTTGATAAAATGGAATATACAAATCATAGCCTAATATTATAAGGAACTATTTAAAAAAATATAAGTATGAAATCCTAAAAGATATTTTATATAAAGAATTGAAACCAAAATTAAATATCCAATTAGAATCATGCTCAATAATTTACAAAATTGAATGTGATTTTTGTGAAAAATTTTACATCGGGAAAACCGGAAAATGTTTTAAAGACTGATTTAAGGAATACCTGCCTAAGAAGAAAAATAAATAAAATTTAAAGTTTATTTTTGCAAACCATTTACATAGTTAATAACAATAGCTACACCACTTTTAAAAAAAAATTTAAGGCTTTACATTTATGTAGCCAAGGATCTTTAAAAGAATCACTTGATGAGTTTGAAATTTCCAAGGGATTTAAAACCCAACAAAATGTAATTTTAAATGATAAACTTTCATTTAATTCAAATATATAAATATATAAAACTGAAAACAAACAGTATGAGTATGTATCAACCTACAAAAATTTGCAAAACTGCAGTAATTGCATAACTGCCATTTTATTCTACAGTAATTATTTTTATGTCCATTGAAAAACGATCTATTTCAATTTATTCTTTGAGTTTCAAGATAAAGGAAAAAAAATTATTTTGAGATCATTTACAAACACGGTAATTTGATTGTTTGTTAGTTTCCTTAGGTGTTTGCAATTAATTTGTTTGAAATGTAAAACATATATTAGGTAGTAAGGTTAAGCGGATATTTTAGAAATAATTTTGGAATAGAGACATTGTAGCTCAAGGGTGCCACCCTATCGACAAAGGGTGCCACATTATCGACGTAAACCTCTTTTCCTATACATTATTCAGCATATGTGTTTTCAGACCTGGTCATTAAATAATCATGCTTGCATACTAAATAATATATCGTAAAAAACGGTCAATGGTATCTATAGGAATATTCAAAGCTATTGAGTAATTGTGGTGATGGGATTCAATGCTCAACATGTTGATTCGATTAATATTGTTAAAATTTTATTTCACGTAATAACTCAAAAATTTTAAAAAGTAGAATAGATTCTTTTTGAACCAATAACACATTTATAGGACACATTTATAAGTTATCACAATTTATAAATTAAAATTATATGGATAACCTGGTTAAAATGGTTTCTAAGTGATTTATCGTTGAAAACATGTGATGGTTTGTTTAAGTTTTTTACGTTCGGGTGTCACCCCAAAACGGTTTCGAAGTGATTTATCATTGAAAACATTGTGATGGTTTGTTTAAGTTGTTTACGTTCGGGTGTCACCCCAAACGGGTTCGAAGTGATTTATCGTTGAAAACATTGTGATGGTTTGTTTATATTTTTTACGTTCGGGTGTCACCCCAAAACGGTTTCGAAGTGATTTATCATTGAAAACATTGTGATGGTTTGTTTAAGTTGTTTACGTTCGGGTGTCACCCCAAAACGGTTTCGAAGTGATTTATCGTTGAAAACATTGTGATGGTTTGTTTAAGTTGTTTACGTTCGGGTGTCACCCCAAAACGGTTTCGAAGTGATTTATCATTGAAAACATTGTGATGGTTTGTTTAAGTTGTTTACGTTCGGGTGTCACCCCAAAACGGTTTCGAAGTGATTTATCGTTGAAAACATTGTGATGGTTTGTTTATGTTTTTTACGTTCGGGTGTCACCCCAAAACGGTTTCGAAGTGATTTATCATTGAAAACATTGTGATGGTTTGTTTATGTTTTTTACGTTCGGGTGTCACCCCAAAACGGTTTCGAAGTGATTTATCATTGAAAACATTGTGATGGTTTGTTTAAGTTGTTTACGTTCGGGTGTCACCCCAAAACGGCTTCGAAGTGATTTATCGTTGAAAACATTGTGATGGTTTGTTTAAGTTTTTTACGTTTGGGTGTCACCCCAAAACGGTTTCGAAGTGATTTATCATTGAAAACATTGTGATGGTTTGTTTAAGTTGTTTACGTTCGGGTGTCACCCCAAAACGGTTTCGAAGTGATTTATCGTTGAAAACATTGTGATGGTTTGTTTAAGTTGTTTACGTTCGGGTGTCACCCCAAAACGGTTTCGAAGTGATTTATCATTGAAAACATTGTGATGGTTTGTTTAAGTTGTTTACGTTCGGGTGTCATCCCAAAACGGTTTCGAAGTGATTTATCATTGAAAACATTGTGATGGTTTGTTTAAGTTGTTTACGTTCGGGTGTCACCCCAAAACGGGTTCGAAGTGATTTATCGTTGAAAACATTGTGATGGTTTGTTTATGTTTTTTACGTTCGGGTGTCACCCCAAAACGGTTTCGAAGTGATTTATCATTGAAAACATTGTGATGGTTTGTTTAAGTTGTTTACGTTCGGGTGTCACCCCAAAACGGTTTCGAAGTGATTTATCATTGAAAACATTGTGATGGTTTGTTTAAGTTTTTTACGTTCGGGTGTCACCCCAAAACGGGTGACACCCGGGGCGGACCGCCCCCCCCGCCCCCCCCTAGCTACGCCTCTGGTTTAAGGTGTGAGTTTCAAGTGAGCTTGCAATCTCTTTAACCTCTATCCGTTTGCCGTTAAACTCCGAGGATTTACATTTAAACTCCTTTTGTTTGTAAGGACTTCAGTGCTAGTTTTTGTGTATTGACAGCTCTACTTAGTTGCACCAATTCATCACGAGGTCTAGGGCTGCCTGGGCTCGACCGACAATAGAGTCATGTTTATCTCAAACCGTGACTGCTATATCGTCAGCGTACCCTACAGTGGTGAAGCCAGAATTTTTCAGCCTACTTAGAAGATCATCAGCGACTATCAGCCAGAGCAACGTAGAGTGTGCCCCTCCCTGGGGATATCCTTTAGAAGCATTAACAGTTACCGATGTATTTCCTAGTCTAGCTGTTATTTTCCGACTCTGTAGCATGTAGATGATCCACTCCAAAATGTGGGTATTCAGATTTTTTCTAGTAGCCATTTCAGCAGTATATTTAAAAAAGGCACATTATAAAAGGCCCCTTGTATGTCCATAAATGTGCATGAAAGTACCACCTTATATTTCAGTGCTCTCAATCTCTATCACAACTTTATGCAATGCCGTTTCCGTAGATTTTCAGACTCAGCATGCATGTTGGGGTAGTGGATCTACACCAAATCCACTACATATTGCGTACCAACGCCATTCAAACAAGTTACAATGTAACACACCATTCGAATCCAATCAATATCTTAACCTAACATTCAGTATAATCTAAATAAACTTTAATTAAACTTACTACAATTTAAGTTACCAGCATCTTAGTAAATCCAAAATCCAATCAACATTTTACCCAAACAAAAAACCCAAACATTCAATCTAATCGAAATCCATAATTCAATCAACATCTTATCTAAACAAACAACTTAAATATCTCATTCTATATTAAATACAAATCTAAACATTCTTAATTGAAAATAGTTACAATAACACAAACCCTAAAATTTTCCATAGCACACGCCAACTGAAAATTTCAGTAAACAAATTTTTCAATGTGACATTGTATTCAACAACACAAATGTTTCACATTTCCACACTTCCTCCCTAATAATCGAAAAACCAAATAGTTCTCATTAAAACATTTCAATAAGACAAACATTTCCAAACTACCTTTCCATAACTTCCACTATAATTAAAAATAATCAAATCAAAAATTAAATACTAAAATCTTGTTGTTGTAATCCATAGTTATAAACATACAAAGACATTGTAACATAATATGTCCATTCATAAACTCCCGGTTGTGACAGGAAATTAATGTAAACCGAAACAACCAATTTTCTATTTACCAATAAAAAATTAATTAAAATATAACCAAATGCTGAAGAAGTAATAATATTTTTTATTACTTATAAATTTGAATGTTAATTGAATGTTAACAAATTTCCTATAAGTTGGAAATTTGTAACATTCGAGAGTCAGTTACTAAAAATACGCGAACCTTAACTGTCGTAACGGCCGGACACTGAACCGTCAGAGTCCGGACCAAAAGAGTCTATTTCTCCTAACGAAACCGGTACGTGAAAAGTTAGACAAACGTTCGGCTACGACGAAAAGCATATAAAAAAGTGTTCAACCAAAATTATAAAGTTTTTGGAAAGTGTTTGATAAAATTCTTTTAATAAAATTCAAAATTATTCTTTTCGAATAGTGTTCAAAATAAAAATATTTAAATTCACAGAAAATTGTTTACTGAAAGAAAATTATTCTTTTCGAATAGTGTTATAAATAAAAATATTTAAATAAAAATTCACAGAAAATTATTTTTTTCGAATAGTGTTCAAAATAAAAATCTTTGAAATAAAAATTTTTAGAAAATCATTCTTTTATAAAGTGTTCAATAAAATCTTTAAACAAAAAATTCATAAAAGTGTTCAATTAAAATTCTTAAATTCATAACAAAGTAATCATTGAAAAGTGTTTCCATAAAATCTTTAAATAATAATTCAAAGAAAGTTATAAATTAAAAGCAATTTAATCATCTAAAAGTGTTAAATAAAGTTAATTTACGAAAAATTACAAAAGAACTTACATTGTTTCTCTTAAACCACACGAGAACCAACAACGTTGGAAAGGACTACAAGTAGTGAGTAACCATTCCTCAAATTACATTTTTTATATTTAGTGAAACAGCGGAAAAATTGGGGTGACTAATTTTGGGTTACTTCGGTATCAACACAATATTGAAGCGGCCAGACGAATATAACGTTACTAGTGCCACAATAATAACAGCCGGAAGTTGTATTACATTGAACACCACAAACTAAGATTTTAAACCTCCACAATTGAGTCAACCGGTCAAATGGGACAATACAACCAGTCCAGGCGGACACCCTGACCCATTACATTGGCATGGGTTGAGACAGTTTTGCTTAAGGCAAACATGCCAAATATAGTAGTCCTTCACCATTTTATCGTTTTTAGAAGTAAAGATGTAAGATTTATTGATCTGTACAATTTGGCTTTGTTCACTTTCTTTCCTGGCTTTGGTATGGTAACTGAGGAAAGTACCTATGGCTAAAGCTTGCTATAAACAGACGCTCGAGGTATGGGAGAATGGTAGTTAAACCTCTATTAAAGAAGATCGGGAACATTCCACCGCCTGGGGATTTAAACGGGCCGAACGAATTTTATTGCCCAAATCATTCTGTTAGGGGAGAATATTCTGTTGGGTAATAGATCTGGAACCTTCCTAGTTTCAGGATCTAATGGATTCCAATGGTTTGGTATGGTTTGGTCCAATGGTTTGGTATATCTTCCTCTTCCATGCTCACGCATGTAGACACCGGAAAGTGGATCTATAATAGTGTTTTTAGAGTCTAACCACAGCTGGTATTATAGGTACCGTCTAGCAGTTTTTATTGTCGAGCTGCAGCTGGTAGACTGTCAATCGTTCCGCAGAGCTCTCCCTAACTATCCCTTTTTGATCGTCTGCGTTCTTTGTTGTAGTTAGTAAGAGCCAATTGGTACTCAGTCCAGATGTTTGTAATTTTTGATTTGTTAAAGAGCTTGCGAACTTTATTCCTTATCCTCTCCAAATTGCCGTTCCACCAAAGCACATCTCTGGTCCTTTTTGACTTGGCAATTGGATAATTGCGGTGTTATGCTTTAGTGGTAACATCCTGCAGATGGTTTGCCGCATATTCAAGCTCCATTGTGGAGTTGATCCTACCACAATCGCCTACATTTGCTCAGATGTACTTTAAAGAGATCCCAATCGGTCTTCTTGGGTTCTATGTTGTGTGATCCAACATGAAGCTGCATCCGGGACATGACAGTTACTGAAAAAATTCTCGGTGATGAATTGTTGCTGAACACAAAATCGTGAGCATCCTGTTGGATAAAGCGGTTCAAGTCAGCTGAGGCAATTGCTGACCTGTGCAGGTTAATTTGAACGCAACTCTCTTTAGGCATATTTTTTTTCCTCCAATGGCTATGGTGGTCCAGCGGAGGCATTTGATAGACCATACTTTTTGCGTGGCGCTGCCTTAGTTCCCATGGACGCAACAGTTCGCTCATTCGGGGTTGGGTTAAGCCGTGCATTCACATAAAACAGAAACAGAAACAGAAACTGAAAATTTTCAGTTTCTGTTTCTGTTTCTAATTTGGTTGACGGTGGTGAATAATAAAACAGAAACAGAAACCGAATTTTAAGATGGCAGCTGTCATATTATATTATATATGCCAAAATTAAAATATATATATTTAACCCAATCCATATACTTAACCCAATTAAAATTGAAAAAATTATATTAATATAAAAAAAAATATTGTAATTCAATAAACTGTGTATTTTATTTTTCATTCATATAAATAACACAATTTTGTAATGTATAGTGAAGAAGAAATTTATTTTTTTCGTTATCGCACATAATAATATCCATCAAAAAAATTCGAGCTAAATTCAACGTAAATTATTTTTGACTAAATATTTATTTCTTAAAATAATTTACAATCCCGTTACATAAATTTAAAATAATATGGTCACATGACAGTTTCTGGACCAGAAACAATTAAATTTTAATTGTTTCTGGTCCAGACAAAACAGACGAATTTTCAGTTTCTGTTTCTGTTTCTAAATTAGGTTTCTGTTTCTGTTGCTGTCAAATTTGTATGAAATTCGGTTTCTGTTTCTGTTTCTGTTTTATGTGAATGCACGGCTTTAGTGTGTTTGATACGTGGGTGTTTGGCTCTGATTGATGCGGTTTGGGTTGTCGATGTTTGCAGTTTAGCACATTTGCTGATGTTTGCAGGTTAGAACGTTTGCATTTCTCGGATACTGGTGTAACATATATATATAACATAATCTGCATACACTACATATGTTATACTTCCAATTCGATTAATCTAAATAAAAACGATTAACTTAAGGTAAAATGAATAAGGCAAATATATTTATTTTGTACCTGATATTGTTTTTACATAATAAATCGATTCTTTATTGGACAATCGATCAAATTATTAAAATAATATTTAATCTTGAAGGGATTATATAAAAAATATTTGGAGAATTTATGTTATGTAAAATTTGATATGAAACAAAAATCAATAAACTACCTTAAACCTTATAAGTGTCTTTTAACTTTTGACTGAAAGGAAGTCTGCCCAATAGGTCTCTTGTGTGCGGGTTATGCATAGGTTTTAAGCAGCATTTAAGACTTACTTTCCAGCTTAAATGATATAAAGAAACTTGGAATCATCAATATTTGGAGTTTTGGAGTCATCAATATATCACACAAAGGAAAACATCTAGTATACATCCACTATACTGCGTCAGGAATGAACGTCAGTATCGGAGAACCTTCTCAACGGTGTGCTTCAATATGGACCATGATCTCGGACTAGTATCTAGACTTTGGGCACCGAGGTGCCTTAGAATCTTCTCTGTTGATTCTTTGGCGCAGTCTGGAAGGTAATCTATGAGCCTAGGAGGTCGAGGTAGCTCGTCATCTTTTTGCGTATCTACCCGTAACTTTTACGACCATCATCCTCAGTACCGCATATGCAAGTCAAGCAAGAACAAACCATTTTTTTTAAAGCACCCTTCGAAGTGAGGTTTGCCACAATGGAGATGTACTTATAAATCGAACACGAGCTTGCTTTTGATGGGATTGGTGCTGCGTTCGCACTTTCGCAGCATCGCTCTCGTCTTATTTTTAAGTAAATAATTATCCATACAGTGGTTGAATGAAAATTAAAAAGTAAAAATGTTCGCGTTAGCAGCGCCCTGTGCTGAGGTAAGACTATATCGAAACCGGAGGACGCCCGGTATCCAGAATTGCGTACTAGCGATAAAGCATCCCATTGACTATGCTAAGCTATCAGCGTACGTTTCCACCTCAGCTTTGGGTTTTGGACTTGATCTTGGCTTAGATTCTTACCTAGAACCTGACGGCATAGTCGAACCTACTACCGTTGTAGCTCCTTAGATCTGTAGTGATCTTCAGATTCACTACAAGGTCTCAATCCTTCTCATTCATACAACCCAAGTTCCAATCAAAGAACCTTAATCTCATTCATACATTATAACCAAAATTCCAATCAAAGAACCTTAATCTTATTCATACATTATAACCAAAAATTCAATTAAATAGCCTTAATATTATTTCAAGCAATATTCATATTTTCCGTTAGACAAAACAAATTCCATTTGAAACAAAATAGTTTCAATAATTTCACTTCTCAAAACAATCTTTGAAAATTTTGTCTTCAAGCAAAAGCATAAGACAAAATTTTCATCAACAATAAAATCCAGAAAAATATTATTAGCAACATTGTATTAACAATGATCTAATTCATATTACTTTAGGATGTAACCCAATCTCTTAATAATAACTTTCCCACAGAAAAAGATTCGTTCTCATAATTTTGCAAACGCAAAATATTTCCAAGCAATATCATAGCATAATGCATATGAATAAATATATTTCCAATATACAACGGAAATAAATAAATAATAAAAAACAATTTCTTATATGAAGAAAATCAAAGAAAAGAAATTCAAATGAAATTCAATGAATGCAATCTTTTGTTATGCGTTTAGTTTTTTGCAACAAAGATTATGCATAAATAGATGGAAATCTCAAAGAGTAAATTAGTCTGTATCGCGATCTTAACTAAATAATAAATCCTCGAAAAGGACTAACGGAAAAAAAATCAAATATAAAGCGAGTGAGGTGAATTAAAAAATTGAAAAAAAAAATATAAAAATTTGTTAAAGTTATATTTTTTCCTTGAGGAAAAAATATGATAAATTTATAGTTCTTTTGTGAAGAAAATTTATTAAAATAAAAATTAGTTATTGGTGGAAATCAAAAGAAAATTATAGAGTATAAAAATTTAAAAAAAAATATGATAAATTTATAGTTCTTTTGTGAAGAAAATTTATTAAAATAAAAATTAGTTATTGGTGGAAATCAAAAGAAAATTATAGAGTATAAAAATTTTAAATTAAATATGATAAATTTATAGTTCTTTTGTGAAGAAAATTTATTAAAATAAAAATTAGTTATTGGTGGAAATCAAAAGAAAATTATAGAGTATAAAAATTTTAAATTAAATATGATAAATTTATAGTTCTTTTGTGAAGAAAATTTATTAAAATAAAAACTAGTTATTGGTGGAAATCAAAATAAAATTATAGAGTGTAAAAATTTCAATTAAACAAAAAATATATATAAAAAATTTTAATAAATCAAAAAAAGCAATAATTTGTTTCTTTAAAAAATATTTTGTGAGAACTGAAATACAGGACAGAGTAAGTTTTTTTTATTTATTTATAAATTTAAATTGAACCCCAAGGGAGGTTACGACAATTGGCGCAGCCGGTATTTTTTGAGTAGAGTAGCCAGTACTCATAATTCTCAAAACACAAACTTACAAAAAGTAAAATAAAATTAAAATTAAAATAAAATTAAAAATAAAATTAAAAGTGAAATAGTGTTTAATAGGCCAAAGAGCCAATAAAAAAATTTTGACCAACTACCCGGACTGGGTACACAAGGTCTTGTCACCCGTTCCTGTCTAAACCAGAAATAAAACCAACGTTCATCAGACACATCAAAGGAGTGTCCAACATTTAATAGAAAAATTAAAACAACGTTCATCAGACACATCAAAGGAGTGTCCAACATTGTAGAAATTTACAAACATCGTTCATCAGGCCTAACACGGAGGGTCAAATAATCAAGGAAAGTTTTTTTTGTAAGGTCAGAACATTTATTTATTAAAATAAAATTCATAATACAAAATTTTGAAAAATTTTTAAAATAAATATAATTAAATAAGTTTTAAATTTTTGAAAAATTGAATTTTTTATTTTGTATACTCTTAATAACAAAAAATGTTTTTTTTAAATTGCTAGTTGGAAAATTAAATTTTATGTTTCTCTAAAAAATAATAAATAAAATAAACGATAATTTGGTGTGGGGTTTTTCTATATAACAATTTTACTGAAATTAATTTAGTTTAACAATTACGAAAATCGTTTTACAAAAAACAAAAGGTTTTTCACAGTTTAACCTTTCGCGAGAAATAAACTCACTTAAAAACTATTATATGTTTACAAATATATGTCTAGAATAGACAAGATAATTAGGACAACGCGAAACAAATCCTATTCAGACACAGATTTAGCGAAGAAAGCGACAAAAAAAAAATTTAAAAACCGGTTTGACAACGAATTAGATAAAACGTTTACAGAAATAATAGAAGATTTAAAAAAAGAAACCAGTGGTAGCCCAAAAATAACGAAAACAGACTCAACGGAATTAGATAAAACATTTACAGAAATAAAAGAAGATTTAAGAAAGGAAACCAGTGGTAGCCCAAAAATAACGAGAACAAGCTCTACAGAAATAATTTCAAATTTTCAAGACTTAGACTTAGTTGAAGATCAATACAAAAGCAAAATGGCAAAGAAATATTCACATATAGAGTTAGTAAACTTATATGCATACCTACCAACATTCAGTGGAGAACGAACAGATAGAACCGAAGCAGACGCGAGGGATTTTATATGTAGTTGCGACCGTGCTTACAATAATATGGAGGAAGCAAATAAACCTTACTTTGTTCATGTTGTAATGGATAAACTACGATGCCCTCTATTGGACGAACTATATGGTGTAGATTGTACTACATATGAAAAATTAAGAACATTTTTGGAAACAAAATATGTTAAAGACAGTCTGGGGCGAAATCACAATAAAGAGTTGAGTAATTGTCACCAACTAAAACACGAGAATATAACAAGCTATGCAGACAGACTTCAAAGGTTAGTAAGGGAAACTAAAAAGTGGTACAAAACAATATACGAAGAGGACAAAATACAGACGTTATTAATAGATGTGGATAGGCAAGCGTTGGAAACCTTTTGGAACGGTATAAAATCGCAGAACATAAAAATGTCGTTTACAACAAATAAACCAGGAAATCTAGAAGAGGCAATTAAACGTGCAAAAGAATTAGAGACAAGACTAGTAGAAACGGATGATAGCATGGAACGGAATTGGGATCAAGGTAAGTTATTAAATAAAATAGTAGATTTACTGGAAAAACCGCGTACGAAGCAACAAGAAGAGGAGAGGCGACAATGTTCATACTGCCGAAGAATGGGACATGTATGGGCAGAATGTAGAACACGGAAAAAGGGTAATCTATTTTGCACAAACTGTAGAACTACAGGTCATCAAATAGCGAACTGCTGGAAAATGCAGCATAGACAAGAGTTTAGGAGACAACCAGAGGTTCAAACTCAAAATAATAATGGGTTAGGATATAATAGGATATTTTTTCAACCAGAGGTTCAAAATCAAAATAATAATGGGTTAGGATATAATACAAGATACAGACCGCAAAATTACCGACAACCAGATAATCAAGGATGGAGGCCACCACAAAACAATGAAGGTAGGACAAATCCAAGAAACACGGTTTCGAACGAAAGACAACAAAACGTACGAGTATTCACTGAGAGAAAATTAATAAGTCCATTTTATAACAACGTACCAGAAGGTGATCCCAAGCACTACGTAGGACAGCCATTAATAGAACCAGAAGATATGCCAATACAAAATTTAAACTAACTCGAGCGAATTTGTTACCCACAAATTCGACCTCAAAAACAAATAACAAATTAGGGTATTGTAAATCTACCGTATCAAAATACCCAACAATTTCTAGTGTTAAAGGACAGAATTCACAAAATTTACCGATAATAAAAATATCTATGGACATTGCCAAAAACAATTATATTTCACTTTTAATAGATACGGGTGCAGATTTATCAATAATTAAATACGAAACATTAAAAATGGGAACAATCATTAATACAAAAGAAGCAACACAATTCTCGGGAATAGACAATAGTTATTTTAAAACGTTAGGATTAACTACAGGACGATTATTCAATAAAGCAGGATGTGAGTTTCACGTCGTAAACAGAAAATTAAACATAGACACAGACGGTATTTTAGGAAGGGATTTTATGAACGGTAGAACAGTAATAGATACAATAGGAAATAAAATAGATTTATACATATTTGAATCACGAGAACGAATAACTGTGCCATTCAATGGAAGAGGAGAGTTTGGAGTGAATAAACAATTAGAACATGAGAAAATTATCATTAGAAATGTCCCTGATCAAGACATTATAATGCCAAGTACTCAGGTTCTCCAGAATAGCAGAGACACGAACATCTCTGTAGAAGGGGTTTTAACACAGAATGTAGTAGAGTTGCAGCGAAGCAATGACACTACAAACACAAAACCAATCGTTTATTGTCATGAAAATATGGTACCAATGGACATGACAAGCAATTTCACAAACCAAATAAGCTCGAATTTGATTACTCAAAATAATCAAAATGATTCAAATATTGGTAATTTTAAGATAGTTTTAGATATAAATAAAAGGCAGAATAGCGTAAGCCCTGAAAATCATTATTCAAAAATTCATATAAATAAAAGGCAAAATAGCATAAGCCCTGACAAACCATGTCCAGAAATTCATATAAATAACAGGCAAAATATTATAAGCCCTAGCTACGAAAATAAATCAGTAACAAGAAATAAAAATATAAGGCAAAATTGCGTAAGCCCTGAAACAGAAAACATAATACAAACCGATATTGGGCAATCTAACATAAGTTCTGATATAAATTCACATATTATAAATTTAAATCATAAAAAGAACGAAAAAACTCTAACTACAAATACGATAAACAACACAGAAAGTGCATCGACAACAACTGATTTAAATTCCAAAATATCGTATTCAACAAAAGAAAATAAATTTACAATCACTACGCTAGACAGTCATACAGAAAACAAAAACAATGAAAATTTGCATAACCAAAACAAAAAGCGTATAAAAATAAACGAAAGACCAAAATACGAAATATTTAACATAAACAATGATCAACTAGAACAACTAAACAAAACAAATGTCATTTCACAATTTACAAACGATAGAAATTTTAATGAACTTGACCCAGAGAAAACAGATGATGGAAAAGAAATGTCATTATATAATAATCAAAATCATTTTCATCAAGACGACCAAGACGATAAAAAAGAATTGAATATAAATTATAAAATTCATACGGAAGTGGATAGCCAAAACAAAACTAAGATAAGAACAGAAATATTAAATGAAATATATACAAATATTATACCAGGGCGTAGTAAAAAAGCAATCAAAATAAAATTCGAAAACGAAAGTGACGAAGAATTGATATGCGCCGCTGAAGAAATTATGCCAGGAGTATATACGGCAAACACTTTAACAACACCGGAAAATTCGGAAATATTAATAGGAATTCTAAATACAAATGAGGAAGGCGTAGAAATAGCTAATTACTTTCCAACTGTGTATAAATTGAAATGTTAAGAAAACTAATTCTCAAATTTTATATGTTACTTCACTAAAACAAAACAAACGGACTGAAGAAATTTTGAATAATTTAAGGTTGGATGAAACTCTAAATAATGAGGAAAAACAATCTATTAGGGAAATTTGTGAACAATATAGTGATATATTTCATTTAGCAGGGGAAAAATTAACATACACATCAGTGGTTACGCATGAAATAATCGTACCAGATAATATACCACCGATTAACCAAAAAATGTATCGACTCCCAGAAACCCAAAGAGCGGAGATAAATGAGCAAGTTAAGAAAATGTTGGAGGACGGGGTAATTCGAAATAGCCGCTCTGCGTGGAATACGCCATTGCTATTAATAAATAAAAAGTCAGGACCTGACGAAAAGAAGAAATTTAGGGTTGTGCTTGACTTTAGAAAATTAAACAAGGTAACCCTGGGAGATTCCTATCCGTTACCGAGAATTGAAGAAATTCTCGATCAAATAGGTCACTCAAGATATTTTACTACTTTGGATCTGGCAGATGGCTACCATCAAGTTTTAGTTCACCCCAAAGACAGAGAAAAAACAGCATTTAGTACAGCATACGGACACTATGAATTTGTACGAATGCCTTTTGGTTTAACCGGAGCACCACCAACATTTCAACGACTGATGAACCATGTCCTAACGGGACTTCAGGGTATCGAATGCTATGTTTATCTGGACGACATAGTCATATACGGAAAAAATTTAAAAAACCACAATGAAAAACTTACAAAAGTACTGGACAAACTACGTGAATTTAATTTAAAGTTAAGATTAGAAAAATGCCAGTTTCTTAGAAAGGAAATTGTATATTTAGGACATTTGTGTACCGAAAACGGTGTTTTACCAGACCCAAGTAGAACCGATAAAATAAAAAATTATCCAATTCCACGAACAGTTAGACAGACTCAGTCATTCCTCGGATTCGCAAACTATTACAGGAAATTCATCAATTCGTTTTCAGAAATAGCGGAACCAATTAATAAGCTTTTACGTAAAACTACAAAATTTGTGTGGACAGAAGAATGCCAACAAGCTTTTGATAAATTGAAATATATGCTCACAAATCCTCCAGTATTAAGTTACCCTGACTTTACAGAACCATTTCTAGTTACAACGGACGCCAGTAATACAGCATTAGGAGCGATATTATCACAAGGAGTGGTAGGATCAGATAAACCTATAGTTTACGCGAGCAGGTCTTTAAACGGCACAGAGAGAAGATACTCAACAATAGAAAAGGAACTGTTAGCAATAGTATGGGCGGTTAAAACCTTCAGATGCTATTTATACGGTAGACATTTTACTATTTACACCGACCATAAACCACTAAAAGGGGCAATAAACATCTCACATCCAAATTCCAAAATAGCCAGATTTAGTATAAAACTAATGGAGTACGAATATACGATCGAATATAAACATGGAAAAAAAAATCAGAATGCTGATGCATTGAGCAGAATACCAAAACAAGAAGAATCGCAAGAAGAACTCAAAACAGGAGGAGAAAATAAGACAAAACAATGCCTTGTGACAACACGAAAACAAACAGCGGAAGCACAAACAAAGCGTAATGAACAAGATAACCAACAGCCAAGTGAAAAGGATAAAAACATACAAGATATAGTAAGTAAGGAAACGACACCAGACAGTAATAAAACAAATTTAGAAGATATTTCAGATGAATGGGAAGAATCTGACGACGATGATCATGGCAAAATTATAACTCTTACAACGGAGAAAGAAATAAACCAAATACTAAAGGATTACCATGACTCACCTCTAGGAGGACATCAGGGAGCGCAACGAACATACTTTTAGCCAGAAATTTTAAATGGAAAAATATGAAAAGGGATGTAAAAAATTATGTTAAACGATGCCGAAAGTGTCAACAAAACAAAACAACACGGCTATGCAAAATGCCAATGCAAATAGCAGAACTACCAGAAAAAGCATTTGACAAAATTTTCCTCGACATGGTTGGACCGTTACCTACAACCTACAGTGGAAATAAATATATCTTAACATTTCAAGACGAATTGACTAGATTTTTCGACTGCTATGCTATGCCCGATGCAGAAGCCAATACGGTAGCGAGAGTTTTTTATGATGAAATAATATCGCGTTTCGGTATTCCGAAAGTTTTACTAACAGATCAAGGTTCGAATTTTGTGAGTGAAGTTTTCAAACAAGTTTGTAAATTCCTCAAAATAAAAAAGATAGAGACAACAGCGCATCATCCCCAAGCAAACGGCATTTTAGAAAGAAGTCACAGACCTTTAGGAGAATACTTAAGAAACTTTGTAGAAAATGACCAACAAAACTGGGACCAATGGTTAAGACAAGCAGTTTTTGTCCACAACAACACACCAAATAGTAGATCAAAACTAACGCCAATGGAATGCTTATACGGATTTAATGTAACACTACCGACAAATTTAAAATCCCCCCCTAGCCCAGTTTATAATGATGAAAATTATTACTATATTATAAAAAACAAAACACAAATAGCAAATTTAATTAACAGGGAATTCCTACGTAAATCGAAAGAAACAAACAAGAGATACTACGATCGGTATATTAATCAAATCGATTTTGAAATAGGGGACAGAGTTTACGTAAAAAATGAGGCGAGAAAAAATAAGTTATCCGAAAATTGGACAGGCCCTTACGAAATCGTTCAAATAAATGGACCGGTAAATTGTACGTTAAAAATCAAAAACAGAAATAAAGTAGTTCATTTCAATAGGCTAAAATTGGCAAACGAATGAATGAGAAATTTCATTAAAAGACAAAAACATTAGGTATATTAAAAAAAAAAGAGAGGAAGACAATTTGAATATTGTAAACTTTATAAAATTTACAGTACTTTTATAAAATTTGCAGAAATGGGCAGAACAATTTTTATACTCCAAACTATTTTGTTATGCATTTGGGCGGCAGAACAAAACAACACAATATTCTCAATAAAAGATGTTAGCAATTCGAGAATAGTATTTGAAGAAATCGGCGAAGCTATATTCTATTTAGAATCATGGTCAATAGTAACTGCAGTAGACACATTGGAAATAACCGACATAACAAATTTAATTAAATCAACCAAGGAACAACTCGAAAAAATTTGTTTTATAGAAAACAGCAAAATATTACGTTCCTCTTATTGCCACAATCTAATCTACGAAATAAAAATCCTAATAAATGATATTGAAACCCAAAACACCGAGATAAATCACCTTTTAGGAACAAGAAGAAAAAGAAGTACAGGTTACTTCAATGGAATTGGAAAATTACAAAAAACATTATTTGGGACGATGGATAGCGAAGATTCTGAAAAAATTTATAGTAAAGTTAAAATTATTAGTAAAGATTAGAAAGAGAAGGCGTAGAAAATATAAAGCTACTAGAGCAACAAACATCCATAATAAAAGCAAGTTTGAATTGGACTAACACTCGATTTGATGAATTAAGAAAGAACATAAACGTTACCACAGCAGAAGTAAACAGGATAAGTTATGAGATAAAGGCATTGTCTCTGGAACAATCAATAGTTAAAGTTAAAACAGAATTTAAAACGAGAATTTTGGTAAGCTCCACGTTAATAATAAATGCATTAAACGAAGTAAAAAGTATCCAAGCAACGTATATCACGGGAATATTATTTCTAGGCAATCATAAGGTTCACCCAACATTTTTAAACTTGACAAGTGTAGCGACACATTTAAACGAGGTAACTAAAGAGGGTCAAAGCATATACATGGGAAATGCACTATTGTTACAACAGTTAATGCATGTTAATGCAATCGTAATAAAAAATAAAATAATTTTAACAATAGAAATACCACTACCAACAAATATAAGATATAAATTAAATAAACCCTATCTAATACCATTTAAAAATGACAAAGGAACATTCTATACTTATGATGAACCGAATGTGATATTAGCTGCTAACACCGATTTGATTCAATTTCAAATAACGTCAGTGGAAGAGTTACAAAAGTGCTCAGAGGTTTTATTACAAGAAAAAGTTAATATTAAAATATGCAAGCAAAATTCCCCTTTAATTATAAATCAAAAGTCAAATTGTCTTTCACAATTGTTTAATAATCCATTTATAGAAGCTGTTCAGTCATGTAAATATCGGGAAGTGGAATTTCCTAGAAATTTAATATTAAAAATGTACACATCTAACGCTTGGTTATTAATAGCAAAGATCGAGTTTAAGGTATTAATTAAATGCAAAGATGGGAGAGAATATTTAGAAAAAATAAATCAAACGGTAATAATAAATTTTAATAACGAATGTGAAGCGACAATAGGAGGCATACAATTAAAATATGAAAAAAACAAAAAAACGACTATACAAGTCTTAACAAGCCCCAAAATGCCAAAAATAGAAGAAATAAAACAATCGGAAGAAATAACGACGCAAACCAAAATAACAAATATTCCGTTGTTAAGTACATCTCAAAATGAAAAAAATGATTTTCATCAAATGTTACATACAATAAACCAACAAGATACAAAATTAAAAAGAATGGAAACTGAAAGGATGAATGAACAGATAAAAACAAATGAAATAATATCTCACTCTTTGGACTCTATAGCCTTCGTTGGAATTTTTTGCTTATCAGCTGTCTTAATTTTTTGTAAGTACAGAAAAAGACTAACATCATCCAATAAAATAATTAAATCAAACGAAATAATAGAATTAGATGAAGTTAGAGAAACTGAAAATATACCTACATATTCAGAACCAATACAACGACAAACTAATATTAAACCTCATTTGTTAGGAAGCGATTCAATATAAAAATAGATTCCCACTCAAAAATAATACTACAATAATACATAACTAATACATAAATATTATTACAATATATATCAATGATAATAATACCACAAGTAGAAAATTGATTGTGCAGCGACAAATTAAAACAAATTAATGTCAAATTATTGTTTTTTATTAATTTAAACAAGGATATTATTTTTTTTTAATAAAAATTAAGTAAAAATAAAAATAAATAAAAATAAATAAGTTACAAAACTTAATTTTTGAAAACAAAACAAGTGTTAACTGTTTTGGTTAAATAAGAATATGAGAAACATATAAGAGAAAAAAGAGAAACATAAAAACGTTAAAATATTAAAGAGAACAAAAATACTATTAGAATATTAATATTAAGAATATTATCAAACAATTTTTTTTTATATATATTATCTAAGTAAAGAAAAAAAAAGTGAAAAAAAATATATTAATTTTAAGACTAAACTATATTAAAATATATAATAGTTGTTATAACTAAATAAATAAGTTAAGCAAATAAAATAAATAAAAGAAAAACACATGAAACTATTCATTACAATAATTTGCAAAATAAATATAAATACATTTTTCTTTCATAAAATAAAAACTTATATAAAAAAAGAAGCTAGCAATTAAGTAAAAAATTATTTAAGTTAGATCAAAAAAAAAAAAAATGATCAAGTATAAAATTTTAAATTTAATTCACTCGTTCAACTCGCTCGTTTTTCTTTCTTCTTACGTATTTCAAAAAAATCTTAGTTTACCACAGATTTTTTTTTCCAAGGGGGATGCTATGTAGTGATCTTCAGATTCACTACAAGGTCTCAATCCTTCTCATTCATACAACCCAAGTTCCAATCAAAGAACCTTAATCTCATTCATACATTATAACCAAAATTCCAATCAAAGAACCTTAATCTTATTCATACATTATAAGCAAAAATTCAATTAAATAGCCTTAATATTATTTCAAGCAATATTCATATTTTCCGTTAGACAAAACAAATTCCATTTGAAACAAAATAGTTTCAATAATTTCACTTCTCAAAACAATCTTTGAAAATTTTGTCTTCAAGCAAAAGCATAAGACAAAATTTTCATCAACAATAAAATCCAGAAAAATATTATTAGCAACATTGTATTAACAATGATCTAATTCATATTACTTTAGGATGTAACCCAATCTCTTAATAATAACTTTCCCACAGAAAAAGATTCGTTCTCATAATTTTGCAAACGCAAAATATTTCCAAGCAATATCATAGCTCAATGCATATGAATAAATATATTTCCAATATACAACGGAAATAAATAAATAATAAAAAACAATTTCTTATATGAAGAAAATCAAAGAAAAGAAATTCAAATCAAATTCAATGAATGCAATCTTTTGTTATGCGTTTAGTTTTTTGCAACAAAGATTATGCATAAATAGATGGAAATCTCAAAGAGTAAATTAGTCTGTATCGCGATCTTAACTAAATAATAAATCCTCGAAAAGGATTAACGGAAAAAAAATCAAATATAAAGCGAGTGAGGTGAATTAAAAAATTGAAAAAAAAAATATAAAAATTTGTTAAAGTTATATTTTTTCCTTGAGGAAAAAATATGATAAATTTATAGTTCTTTTGTGAAGAAAATTTATTAAAATAAAAATTAGTTATTGGTGGAAATCAAAAGAAAATTATAGAGTATAAAAATTTTAAAAAAAATATGATAAATTTATAGTTCTTTTGTGAAGAAAATTTATTAAAATAAAAATTAGTTATTGGTGGAAATCAAAAGAAAATTATAGAGTATAAAAATTTTAAATTAAATATGATAAATTTATAGTTCTTTTGTGAAGAAAATTTATTAAAATAAAAATTAGTTATTGGTGGAAATCAAAAGAAAATTATAGAGTATAAAAATTTTAAATTAAATATGATAAATTTATAGTTCTTTTGTGAAGAAAATTTATTAAAATAAAAACTAGTTATTGGTGGAAATCAAAATAAAATTATAGAGTGTAAAAATTTCAATTAAACAAAAAATATATATAAAAAATTTTAATAAATCAAAAAAAGCAATAATTTGTTTCTTTAAAAAATATTTTGTGAGAACTGAAATACAGGACAGAGTAAGTTTTTTTTATTTATTTATAAATTTAAATTGAACCCCAAGGGAGGTTACGACAGATCTCTGAGTCTACTGAGCCCCACTGCGTCAAAGTTTCAAGTCCAATCGGCAAAGAACTTGTAGAAACAAAATTCACTTGTTGTTTTGCTAACACCCCAGAAAACACATTTACGTAATTGTGACATCAAAATTACATCGCGCTAAGTCACATCTTATGTAAGATCTGGGTCATATTTATGGCATTATTTCAGTTATTTAAGTAAGAACATGACATAACAATAATGTTATATCATTACATGGAATAAAAGTGATGTCTGTTATGATATGACCCTCTTCACGTGACAAATATCATGGCAATGATATTGAGAAAAATGCAACAGAAACATTAAAGATGGCTGTTGATGTTACAAATTATCATACTGATAAATTTTGATTGATTTTTGTTTGCAAAACTAATTAGCTTTTCTTTTGATTTCTTCCACAATTTTATTATAACTATGTATTCAAAAACATTCTACGAATTTTAAATATAAACAATATATAAAATATGCTTTGAATTTTAAATAATTTAAATAATTAATAAATAACAAAATCAAATCGCCATTTTTTCTTGAATTATCATAAAATCATACAATCCTACAATTCTCGTAGAAAAAAAAATCATGAAATATGTTATGACATTGATAGAAGTAGTCTTCACGTGTGATTTCTTGTATAACTCGATTGTAGATGTTACGTGAAGACCCACAGTAAGTCTACATTCACATGATTGTTTTTTTCATTTTTGGTTGTTGTTTTCTGCATCCAAAAACGCGTGGAATGTAGTGCCAAAATGTCGATCCCAAAACTAATGTTCACCAAAAACCAACGATATAAAACAACCAAATTATCTCGGTCACAGTAATTTTGGTTATTTTTATCATTGTTTTTCTTTAAAGTCGATATAAGTTTGTATCGACATTCAAACTTTTTTATCGGTTTAATAATTGTCAATGTTTAAAAATGCTGTGACGATCAACTAAATTGATATTTTATTGCTCTTTAAATTAAAATTTCATTATAATTAAGAATCCAAGGGATATTTTATAAGTAAAATATTTACAAATCGAGAAAAATATGAAGGGCTCTACCAAAATATGGAACGCGTCAAACATACTTGTTTGATATCGATGTAATCATTATATTGCTGAATTGATTTAGTACAAATTATTTCAATTGCTTACAAACAGCGATATGAATGACAAAAACTAGGGTAATATAAACAAAATAATATAAACAAAGTAAAAACGTTATAAACTTGAAAAAGTTATAACAAGCAAATATATATTTTCATTAATTAACTAAATAGCTTAAATTATAAATTATGGTAAATTAACTATTCTTTTAAATAATTAGTAAACTTCCTGTAGTTTAGAAAAATCCAAATTTTATAAATAGAATTAGAAAATCATGATCTGAGAATTGAATATCTTTAGAATCTATGGTTTTCTAATATGATTATGAATTTGATTTGATTCGTTACAGTAAAAGAAATTAAATACATGCTCTTATATATTGTACCTTTGTGTAGTTGTATAACTAATTTAAATATTTAGCTGAAGATAATATATATTCACAATTTTTTTTATAGGAATTCGACTATACAGAACGTTATATATTTTGGGCAGAATGGTTCCATGTTGAAGCTTCAATGGCTCGACCATTCTATTTATATTACTTTCCAGTTGATGGCAGTGTAGAACTAGTAAGTTATAAATAATGGATTTCCTTAAACAATAATATATTAATATATAATTAATTCTTTGATTTTAGTTTGATCATAAAACAAAAAAAACTTTTCTTCGCCGTACAAAAATCGAAGGTATTTTGGCATCAGATTTTTATGTTGGAGCGAAATTGAATATTTTTGGAAGGCAAGTTGAAATTTTAGATTATGGTGATACAATAACCAAAACTAAAATCGGAAGCAAACGTGAAACAACTTTTGCCATTATTAAGCCAGAAGTTGTCAATCGATTTGGCGACATTTTAATAATTTTTATGAATAATGGTTTCAAGTTGAATCAATGTCGAATGATGAAATTAACACCACATGAAGCAATTCTATTTTATTCAACCAAGTCTGGCGATGCACTTTTACCGTGAGAAATTATATATGAATTCTTTTATTTTGAAAATTAAATTGTCTAAAACGATTTTTAGATTTTTGATGGAAAACTTAACTTCAGGTCCAATCATAGGACTGGAACTCGTTGGTGATCATGCTGTTGAAAAGTTAATAAAGTTGTGTGGACCTGAAAATTCTGATGATGCTCGTAAAAGTGACCCAAGCAGTCTACGAGCGGAATTTGGTATTGATCATATTAAAAATGCTATTCACTGTTCCGAAAGTGTTGAGGATAGTAAACGGGAGAGAGAATATTTTTTTCCTAAAGATCAATCTGGTAAAAAATTTCAAACTACTGAACAATTTGGTAACTGTACTCTTGGAATTATTAAACCACATGTGATTAAAGATGGTGCATTTGGGGAGATCATACAGATGATTGTTAATTCAGGGTTTAATTTAACTGCAATGAAAATGATATACATGGATCGAGTTAATTGTGAGGAATTTTATGAAGTTTATAAGGGTGTTGCACCAGAATATGTTCAAATGGTATTGCAATTAGCAAATGGCCCATGTCTAGCTATGGAAATTAGTGCTAAGCAGAGTGATGTCGATACACATTTAGCATTTAGGACACTTTGTGGACCAATTGATCCAGTGAGTATATTTATATTTAAAAGCTAATATCATCGAACCAATTGTTTCGACTTATAGCAATTGGAAACTTCATATTTGTCTAACTGTCATCTACGATAACGATTTTTGCAATCTGATTTGAAAACTTAGAATATTAATTGGTTGAGGAGAGCGCTGATCGTTGGAAAATCAAAATAGTTTAGGAGATCATATAGACGTAGGATCTATAACGGTAGGGTCAAAGTGTAATTGACGTTAGAACGAAACGGCATCCTAATTACAATCATTAATTAACCAGTTAGATCGATTCAAGGCCAAACCGTAACCATTCAAAATAATCCATCTACAACAAATTTAACACTTTTGTTCAGTTAGTGTTATCCCAACAACTTTCGTTCAAGCCTCATCGATGGTTTATCATTGCTACATTAACATCATCGATTTCACCATTCCGGTTTTTAGTTGACATGCAGGCAGATATCAAAGCCTGTGTCTTTGCCGCATACAGAGTTTTCTACGCATACTCAAAACTTTTGCGATCAAAACATCTTTCGCGGTCGTGTAAACTTACACTTTACAAAGCATTTATCCGACCTGTGCTTACATTTGGAAGTGAAAGCTGGACACTGACTTCCTCCGATTGTAGAATTTTATCAACATTCGAGAGGAAGGTCATACGAACAATTTATGGTCCATGTAAAGTTGCTGAAAATCAGTATAGAATCCGAATAAATCATGAAATCAGACAGCTTCTTGGAGGCTGCGATGTAATCGGATTCATTAACTCCAACCGGATTAGATGGTTTGGTCATGTAGAAAGGGCTCCATTGGATAGAATGATAAAAAAAGCGTCCCAACAACAACCAGCTGGTGTTCGTCGAAGAGGAAGACCTAGACAACGCTGGCGTGATGACATCATCCAAGACCTTCGTGATATAGGATGTCGAAACTGGGGTCAACTAGTCATGGAACGAGATGATTGGAAGCTGGTGGCACAGACGGCAAAATCCCTCCATGGGATGTAAACGCCAGGCCGGAGAGAGAGGTTTTTGGTTGCCTTATTAAATTTAAATTTAATTTTCCTAGTAAAAATTAATTATCTTTTTCATCGCCCGTCGAGTTGCGTTTTATATTAAATTCAAATACTGTTAAGTTTATTAATTTACATCAGAATAAATTAATTGCTAATAATAGTTTCGTCTTTATGACTGCTGATCATCTAGCAGATAATTGGCTGCTGATCATTTTGCAGATGCTATATTTGGTGACTCTGAAGCCCATTTTTAGTACGAAAATTCGTACCAGGTAACAGGTACGGTTGCACGTACCTAACATACCTTTCATCACATTCAAATTTATAAAACACTAACAGTGATACATATTTATTTTCCTTTTGTGTATTATATTCAATTATACGTCAAATAACAATCCGCACCGGTGAATTTGTTCCTCCATTCACGTAATTCTATGTGCCTTCATTGCACGATAAATTCAACAAAACAAAAAATCAAGATTATAAAATTATCCATTTATTTATTCATCAAAATTTATTCAATTCATCAAAATCAAGATTATAAAACTTATCAACTAAAAATCATCAAAAATCTATCATTATCAATTAAAAATCATCAACTATAAAAATCATCATTTCAATTTCATGATCAAAATCAAACTGCTACAATCATCAATCAAAAAGAACAAAAAAAATTACCCCGCGTGATAACCCCGCGTACTCCAGTCCCTGCTATTGGTATACAAGCTAATGTGAGATATCACACACCACTGACAATAGCAGTAACATATCACTAGCCAATATAATATCTTATGGGTGCTGGCGGATGAACTGTATTCATTCAACGGTAGCACACATAATCTTAGGTATGAAGTATTCCTTGATGATTGCACGTTAATGCTTGCTCGAAGAATCGAGCCTTCATATAACTATATCAGGGCTTTAATCATTAAGGAAGACTGTTCGTCCCATGGTCAAGGAATATGCCATTAGCTGAACTATTGGCAACACCATTTTAGTTTGGTTCCTGCAAATTTTTAAAACAAATTTGCTGTTTGCCGTTTGTTTTATTTTTTTCCATCCTATCATTCTATCAACGGCCTATGTCATATTTTATACGTGATAGGTTTTATTTTTAAAAAGACATAAAAAAAACCCACCATGAACTTTGGTGTGTAAAATTTCAACAAATCTACAACTGGAGTTAATTTGAAGATATGTGGCGAACATCTAAATTAAACTTTAAAAATTTTAATTTAGTATGCGATGTTTTTTTTCTTGATTTTTTAGATTTGAAAAAACAAATAATTCTCAATTCTAATTTTTCCGCAATTAAAAAAACTTCTTCATTTTTCAAAAAAGTTATGATTTTTTTTTGTAATTAAAAGTTCCTGCTATAATTTAATTTATTAATTAATTGTTGCGAAATATAATTAAATATATAGTTTAATTGCTGTTGATATTAAACTCAAATTAATTTGTTAAAAAATGGAGTTCCTTATTATGTTTTTAATATTATTTTATTGCTGAGAAATATAATCTAATTTATTTACTTTAATTGATGTGTATATTCATACATTAAAATTAATATGAATTAAACCAAACTCAACGTGTTATTAATTTGGTTTTTTAGAAGCATATTTTCGAAGAATTTATATCATTTAAATATTTGTTGCATCCAATTAAATAAATACGTTAAATTCAAGAAATCCAAAATATGATTCAAGAAAATTGATTTATCATCTTTAAAAAATTCTACATTATTGGGATTAGTTTGTCAGAAGATTTTACTTGGAGGAATGAAAAGGATTAATTAGAGAGAATTACTAACTACAAACTGGATACATATAGAAGTGATCTTTTAAATATTTATTTGAAATTATATAGCGAGAATCTTTATACAAGCTATAGATACGACATTCTTATTTCGGCTAACCGCACACTAGCAATATGATTGTATGTAATACAAGTATGTAATTAAGTATGCAAAGATAACTAGATCATATACAATATATTGGGCGATATGTATAAAAACTAGTAAACACTAGTTAAACTTTACTACCTAGTGTAACGATTGAATCGTTAAATTCATAAATGTTTTCAAAAATGTTATCAATTCAAAGAAAAAAATAGATTCCCTAGTATATTAGTATATGCATAATTGTAATTAGTTAAGTAAGAAAAAAAATAAAAACACAAATTAAATCCATCTCTGATGATTAAACGAAATTTTTAAAGAACGAGTTATTAACAAATGCGGGGAAATTAAAACAGCTGATAGAATATAAATTAAAGCCTGAAAAGATCGGAACGGCAGAATAATTTTAAAAATTAATCGTAAAACATCTTGGGACAAGTAATAAGTCGGACAGAAAAAAAATTGTTTTTTGTGATGGCATTATTGTTTTGTTTGTATAAAGTTAATAATAAAAAACAAATAAAATCATAAATCAATGAATGGACAAAACAACCTAAGTGATTAGTGATACCAAAAATATAAAATAACATATATGTGCATAAAAAATAAACATTTAAAAAAAAGTAACATAAAGTCCATAGAAAACTTTTCGCTATAAAAAACAGAGTTATAATACAAACATAGTGATCGTATAAACCTATAAACTTTTGATCATAGCAATACGGTAACTACCGTACATTTATTTGCCCAAATTGTGAACGAACAAGTCAAAAAAAAAATGTTCGTTTTCATAATTTTAAATAACCTTAGATTGATATATCAATAAAAAGCTAATTGGATTTGGGGAATTAATTAAAAGTACTGGACGATAAGGAACAATGGAAAATTGGAATTAATACTATTGTCAGATCTGAAATTATTTATTATTATTGAAGGTGGAATACCAAACAAAAACAAATCGAACGGATCAACAATCAATATTCAACATAACATAACTTAAGCTAAGTAATTTTTATTTGTTAGATAATAACTTTTTTTTTTCTTTTTTATATAAATATATTTAAATATCTTCTTTTAGTACATTCCTAAAAAAAATTAAAAATTTCCTAAAATATAAAATATAAAATTTTTTTTTCTAAATAAATAATTCTCTCTGCTAATTGAATTACGAATTACAAATTTATAATAAATCTAAATGAATTTGTTAAATGATTTCTTTTTTTGAATTGATAACAAAAAGTGAACAAAAATTAGACAAAAGTATAACAAAGTTGAAGTTGTAGAACTTAAATGCCGCGAGAAATTTTAGTATGTGTATGTGCTAGTGACATTTAGAGATCATGGTTGGTTATTAATGAGGTAAGAGTTGATGTGTGGTGGACTTACGGAAGATCAAGGTGAGTATCAACGATGTTTTAACGCACAAGGTTACAAGCTGGCTGATGAACCTTCCCTAGCCGTATGACTATCCGCAATCGAATATAAATCCATATTTAAAAATGGAAAGGCCAGCTTAGTGCGTTATAAAAAAAATGGCGCTGAAACTGCAGGACCGGTTTTACCTTGTGGTAGTAACCTGTTTTATTTAACATGTTTGTTTCTTTTAACCTTGGTTATAATTGAAATGATATTGTTTTCAATCACAAGAAAGTAAACATTATTTTCTACTAACATTATTTAATCGGAAGCATTATAAAAGCATCCGTTGGCCTTCAGCCTTTATCGTCAGATGATATTTATATTTCGTGTCAATTTTCTTTTGTATGCGAAATGTCATCTTATTGTGTACAATTATAGTTGTACAAATATTTATTTTTGTGAACAAAAGTGAAATAAACCAGACAATTCTGCTGATTTTCTTTATTAATCTCAAAATTCTCTATCAAATTGTTGGTTGAAAACAGAGTGATTCTCTATTTCCTGATAATTTCTTTGAATAGCTTTTGTATGTTTTCGGAATTTGAATTCTTATTTTTATATTATAATTTATATATAAATGAGGCATAACTGAATGTATGGGTTGAATCAGCGTCTAGAAATTGTTGTTTGACTTGATAGTGAATCTGTCTTTCTCAAGAATTCTAGCAATCTGTTCCCATATCTTTGGTTAAGCAAGTCCGTTTAAGTGATTCAGCATAATTTATGGTTGCTTTTCTTCACCGTAATATTCTTTAATCGTCGATTCTTCATCTGGTCTGCCGCCACCACACATCAACCATTCTCTGTATATATTTATTTACAAAAGAGCAATACAAGTAAAATTTTTGTTTTTTGTTTCAAATATTATTTTTTTTTTTTGATAAATTTAATTAAATTATTATTTTTTTTTATTCTACTCTATTAAGCATAGCATAATTTATGATATATAGCGTAGAGGTGTAGATCATTTTTGCGTATTTTTCAAATAACTTTATTTATTTGGTATTATCTATTTACTTTATTGATTGTTCTATCTGTGGTTTAAAATATAAATATTTCTTGTAGAAAGAATATCTACTTATCATTAAATTTGTATAACGTGATTACTCAATTTGATAAATATGGATCGGTTAGAACTTCTTAAATACTTGTCACCTGAAGAACTTCAGATTGAATACCTAGTTAGATCTATTGATAAAGACGTCAGAAACGCACGTGAAATTCTCGAGAAAAGATTGAGTAATGAGCTTAGTACTAAAAATAATGTTCCACTAAAATCTCATATTACCGATGCTACCTTAGCAGACACCGAATTAGAAGCTGCTCAGGAGGCTGCAAAAGAATTAGAAACTTCCTTAAATAAATGTAGAGATGGATCAGATCCGATAGCCGCTATTTCATGCCTTGCAAAACTTTGTCACTGGTACGCGCGAGTAACACGCTTAGATGCCACCTTCAGAAACGTACAGGGTCTTAAGCCATGTGCTAATAAGTTTAGACGCCTGGTGAGATCTGCCAAAGATCTTGTTCATCCTACCTCAAAAGAAGCTCGAATTGAGGATGACTTTAATATACTTGTACCATCTGAAAATGACGAACAAACAGATGATATGGGTGATGCAGATGCTGCTCCGGAAAAGATTTTGACAACTTCTCCTCCTCGTAACTTTAATCCAATGACGAATATTTGGGCTACAAAATCCTTTCCCCCTTTAACTTATGGTATGCCGTCTACTTCTCAATCATGGAGAGCACCAGGAATAGAGAAAACAAAAGCACAACTCCCTCCATCTGCCTACAGTTCTGATTATGGATTGGGAGCTCTCAGTAAAAATGTAGTGAATCCAGAACAATTAGATGGTCACAAAAACTGGAATAAGGAATCCGATTTAAAGCCTATCGCTCATAGTATTGATCACGCCTACCCAGTTCATAGTCCAAAATGGAGATTGGCTTTTGATGGGTCTAGTACTGGTCTTGATATTCATGACTTCCTGTTTAGATTAGAAACTTTTGCCAAAAGAGATGGCTATAAACCAAACCACCTACCCTCATTGGTGCATCTGTTTGTATCAGGAGTAGCTGAAAAATGGTTATGGATCTTTACACGTGATAATCCAAATCCATCTTGGGACCAAATGAAAAACTCCTTTTTATCTCGTTTTTCCAGTCATGAAACCGAGAGAGAAACTCGTCGATTCATTGAACGTCGTAATCAAAAATTTAAAGAATCATTCAACGACTTTTCGCTCGAGATCCAGACCTTAAACGGTCATTTATCTAATAGATTTTCAGAACCCGAACTCCTAGAAATACTTCGAGAAAACATGAACGCCGCCTTGCAAAGTGCTACACTCACACAGAGATTTTCCTCAATAGAAGAGTTACGGATTGTATGCCAAAAGTTTGAGCGAGTTTGGGGAAGATCTACATTTGATCCAACAAAACATCCTGGAGAATACCATCAGCGAAGACAACAAATAAGCGACCTTCATCTAAGTTCGGACGATCTTGTTATTTCCGAATCGAACTTGAATGAAGTTGCTGCTTTTAATAAACCAACATTGACCAAGCTTTCTCCAACATATCTGGTATGTTGGAATTGTAAAGATATTGGTCATCGCTATCAGGATTGCCTAAGAGATTTCAAAGACATCTTTTGTTTTGGTTGTGGAAAAGAAGGTGTTCGAAAACCAAACTGTAGTAAATGTAATGCCTCTATTCCATCTTTAAACTACTCACCGGACCCTCAACGCCTGGTAGGAGTGCGTCCGGGGTTTCAATCAATAGCACCCAGTGCACCCAAAATAGATTAGAAGATTTACTACAACCAGAAATATCATCACAAAACCTCAATCATTACAATAAACCGGCTGCGATTGAATCCAATGAGATCAAAACCATTCTGACTACTTTTAATCATAGCTCTAACAACGCATCACTTAGCAACCATCTATCTGTTTCTGACAATGTTAAACGAGTTTCACGCAAGTCTCTTCGTAGTACCGAGTACTGGCGTAAGAAACGGTTAATTTGCAAAAGTTGCGTAAGCGCTATTCTCAAGTATGGTAAGGACCCGCGTCCTCATGTAGCAGTGCTTATTGGGGGTTTGCCAAAGGTTGGACTTCTTGACAGCGGAGCTTCCGTTAGTCTCTTGGGGAATGGTGCTGAACAATTTGTATCTCAGCTTCAAACTAAAATGACTAAAATTCAGTCGACCATAAAAACAGCTGATGGATCTGCTAATACCATCCTTGGGTACATAGATGCTCCTATTGAATTTGATTCTAAAACAGAAACGTTAAGGCTCTATATAGCTCTTAAAAGTTTATATTTAGGTGTGGATTTTTGGGCCAAATTTAAACTGGCGCCGTCATTAATTTGTAGTATCTCTAGCCCGGAAACTCCAGATTCAAATCATCACAACCTCACGGATGAACAGCGTTTGAACTTAGATAGGGTTATTCAGATGTTCCCATCGTACGACCGGCTTGGACTAGGAAAAACTCAAATTTTAGAACATGTCATCAATGTAGGTGATTCGTCGCCCATTAAACAGAGATACTACAACGTGTCGCCAGCCATACAAGATTTAATTTATGTAGAACTAGACCGAATGATCAAACTGGGCGTAATTGAGGAAAGCAACAGTCCCTGGTGTTCACCTATGGTTTTGGTGCGGAAATCAAACGGTAAATCCAGATTGTGTCTGGACTCCCGTAAACTTAACGTGGTCACAAAGAAGGACGCATACCCATTACCGCTAATAGATGGACTACTTGGACGGTTGCAAGACACCAAATACATCTCGTCCCTTGATCTTAAAGATGCGTTTTGGCAGATTCCGCTGGCCAAAGAGTCTCGTGAAAAAACGGCATTTACCGTACCTGGCAGACCTCTCTACCAATTCACGGTAATGCCGTTTGGTCTGTGCAATGCACCACAGACCTTATATCGATTGATGCACCGAGTTATACCTCAAATCCTGCACGATAAAGTGTTTGTATACTTGGACGACATTTTGATAATAACGTCCACCATTGAAGAACATTTAAAACTATTAAAAACTGTGGCAGAGCTACTCACTAGCGCTGGACTCACAATAAACATTGATAAAAGTAGATTTGTCATGAAAGAAATTAAATACTTAGGGTATTTAGTAGGAGAAAATGGACTTCGGACAGACCCATCTAAAGTGGAAGCTATTTGCGATTTTCCTCCACCTCGTTCAATCAAACAAATTCGCAGATTTTTGGGTATGGCTGGATGGTACCGTAGGTTTATCCCTAATTATGCAGAACTTGCTGCACCAATCACAAATTTATTAAGGAAAAATAAAAAGTTCGAGTGGAATGGTGAGGCACAGGTAGCATTTGATCAATTGAAAGTGCTATTAACATCAGCTCCCATATTAACACATGCTGACTACGAGAAGCCTTTTTACATTAGATGTGATGCAAGCACTCAAGGAGTCGGAGGTGTGCTCTACTCTGCTCTGAACGAAAGTGGAGATGAAAGACCGATCGCGTATATGTCTCAGAGACTAAATAAGGCGCAACAAAACTACTGCGTGACTGAACTTGAGTGTCTGGCAGCGCTTTTGAGTGTACAAAAATTTCGTCCGTACATCGAAGGTCATCAGTTCACGATCATAACAGACCATGCAAGTCTGAAATGGCTCATGAATCAAATTGATCTCAGTGGGCGCTTAGCACGTTGGAGCTTGAAGCTTCAATCTTACAATTTTACAATCGAACACCAAAGAGGGTCTCAAAATGTTGTTCCAGACGCGCTCTCCCGTATTTACTGTGATTCAATTGGGGAACTCCAAGCGGATCTGACTAAAATCAAAGACCATTTGAGTATCGTTGATGATAACTTCACGGATAGTGATTATACCTCAATGCTGAACAAAATCAAAAATGCTCCTGCAAAGTACCCTAATCATCAAGTATTTGATAACAAAGTTTTTATAAGGTTTGAACCAAAACCAGACGCTAGTCTAACTGATATTCCTGTGTGGAAACTAATAGTTCCACCAAACATTACTAGTTTTCTAATTGAAGAGCGCATACGCCGTTATTATTTCTGGCCTGGCATGCAAAAAGATGTGGTCTCTTACGTAAAACAGTGTGAAGTTTGCAAAACAACAAAACCTAGTAATCAAAATCTTCGACCTCCGATGGGCACCGCTCGTTTTAATGAAAGGCCGTTTCAAAAAATATACGTTGACTTCTTAGGTCCTTATCCAAGGTCTAAACGCGGCAACACGGTTATATTCATTGTACTAGATAGGCTAACTAAGTTTGTTCTTTTAAAACCTCTCACAAAAGCAACTTCAAGTAAAATTATTGAGTATTTACGTGATGAAGTCTTTTATACGTTCGGTGTTCCAGAGGAAATTCATAGCGACAATGGTGTTCAGTTCGTTGGACGAGATTTCCAAACCTTGTTAAAAGATTTCGGTATTCACCATACTAAAACGGCTGTGTATTCTCCGCAGTCAAATGCTTCAGAACGTGTTAACCGCTCAATCCTATCGGCGATTAGATCATATGTAAAAACTGACCATCGCAACTGGGATACTCATTTGGGAGCCATCAGTGGTGCCCTTCGCAACTCCATTCATGATTCAACACAATATTCACCCCATTTCTTGCTCTTTGGTTATCATAGGCTTAACCACGGGGATGAATATAAATTGTTACGGGAAATTAATTGCCTGCAAGAAAATGAAGTTGTGGTTGAATCTCTGCCATATCGCATGTCGCTTATACATCAAGAAGTACGTCAAAATTTACAAACTGCTTATAAGAAATACTCTAAGTCCTACAACTTACGTACCCGCGCTGTTAGTTATAAAGAGGGTCAACCGGTATTTATAAGACTCCATCCTCAGAGCGATGCAGCAAAAGGTTTCTGTTCAAAATTTGCTCCCTACTTTCGCAAAGGATTTATTCGTAAGCTGAGTGGCAAAGTGTGCTATGAAATTGAAGATGAAAATAAAAAGTTGCTTGGCGTATATCATGCAAAAGATATTCAGAGTTAATTCATTCATTCATGTTATTTACCTTCTCTCTCGTGCAAGAATGCATAACTTCAGCTTTGTTTTTACTGAGTAAATATTTACCATTTAAAACAAACCTGTGCTGTAACGATTGAATCGTTAAATTCATAAATGTTTTCAAAAATGTTATCAATTCAAAGAAAAAAATAGATTCCCTAGTATATTAGTATATGCATAATTGTAATTAGTTAAGTAAGAAAAAAAATAAAAACACAAATTAAATCCATCTCTGATGATTAAACGAAATTTTTAAAGAACGAGTTATTAACAAATGCGGGGAAATTAAAACAGCTGATAGAATATAAATTAAAGCCTGAAAAGATCGGAACGGCAGAATAATTTTAAAAATTAATCGTAAAACATCTTGGGACAAGTAATAAGTCGGACAGAAAAAAAATTGTTTTTTGTGATGGCATTATTGTTTTGTTTGTATAAAGTTAATAATAAAAAACAAATAAAATCATAAATCAATGAATGGACAAAACAACCTAAGTGATTAGTGATACCAAAAATATAAAATAACATATATGTGCATAAAAAATAAACATTTAAAAAAAAGTAACATAAAGTCCATAGAAAACTTTTCGCTATAAAAAACAGAGTTATAATACAAACATAGTGATCGTATAAACCTATAAACTTTTGATCATAGCAATACGGTAACTACCGTACATTTATTTGCCCAAATTGTGAACGAACAAGTCAAAAAAAAAATGTTCGTTTTCATAATTTTAAATAACCTTAGATTGATATATCAATAAAAAGCTAATTGGATTTGGGGAATTAATTAAAAGTACTGGACGATAAGGAACAATGGAAAATTGGAATTAATACTATTGTCAGATCTGAAATTATTTATTATTATTGAAGGTGGAATACCAAACAAAAACAAATCGAACGGATCAACAATCAATATTCAACATAACATAACTTAAGCTAAGTAATTTTTATTTGTTAGATAATAACTTTTTTTTTTCTTTTTTATATAAATATATTTAAATATCTTCTTTTAGTACATTCCTAAAAAAAATTAAAAATTTCCTAAAATATAAAATATAAAATTTTTTTTTCTAAATAAATAATTCTCTCTGCTAATTGAATTACGAATTACAAATTTATAATAAATCTAAATGAATTTGTTAAATGATTTCTTTTTTTGAATTGATAACAAAAAGTGAACAAAAATTAGACAAAAGTATAACAAAGTTGAAGTTGTAGAACTTAAATGCCGCGAGAAATTTTAGTATGTGTATGTGCTAGTGACAGTTAGAGATCATGGTTGGTTATTAATGAGGTAAGAGTTGATGTGTGGTGGACTTACGGAAGATCAAGGTGAGTATCAACGATGTTTTAACGCACAAGGTTACAAGCTGGCTGATGAACCTTCCCTAGCCGTATGACTATCCGCAATCGAATATAAATCCATATTTAAAAATGGAAAGGCCAGCTTAGTGCGTTATACTAGTTTAATACAAAATTGCTAGTATAGTAAAAAATTGGTTTGAGTATGAACTAAACTAGGAGGATAGAATTAAAAAACATCGCACTAGGTTGTTGCTATGGCGTTTACTAGGAATTTAAATAACAAACTTTTTTGAGTTGTCAAATAAATAACTTATTTGTTATATATCTTCGTATATATTTCCAGTTTATCTATTTATTTAGTAAATTTGTAGAATTTTATGTTAATAATTATAAGAAGAAGGAAGTTCAATATTAAAATATTCATTTTATTTTACATTTTTGTGTTTGTTCACATGGAAGTGAAATAAGTTGTTTTATTGAAGAAAAAAAATCTTTATTCAGAACCCGTATTTAAGTAAAAATTTCTTCTAAAACTTCGAAACCTTTTATGTTTGATCTTTCATTAGTCAGACATGCAAGAATGAAGATGCAGCCCAATTTCTTTTCAGAACAATTGGCCATAGACTTTTTGTCATAAGAGCTTAGAAGGTTTTCGTAGAAAATGAACTCTTTGACTCAGCTATAGGGATATGAAGCAGTTGTTCTGGATTTATTGATTCCAAGCATTTGATAGATTTTTGAAATATTGTAGATTCATAATTCCTTTCTTGATCTATATGAATCTAATTGCTTATTGCTGCTTCAGTTATTATGGTTCTCGATTCCTAATTGGTATTGGACACACACCTCTGGCCACATGCTAAAATAATTCATTATGACTAGCACATATTTGTTGATGCTATCAGTAGCCGGAAATGGTCCAGCTACATTCATTGCAATTTTCTCAAATGGCGCTCCCATATTATACTGCCTCATATTACCATAACTTCTTCGTATAGGTCCTTTTGCAGTAGCTATTCCACGACACCATTCCACTACCAATTGACATGCTCCTGACCAATAAAATCTACGTCGTACTTGGTCAAGGGTTTTCTTAATGACCACCACTGGTTCCTCCATAAAATTTCTTTAAAAATATGAGGCATTTTTATTTTTGGGACTACTACTAACATTGATTCTTTAACTGTACCCTTAGAACTTGCAGAGGCTGTTCCATTATGACCAATATGACACTGTCTAGGTTTTTTTCCTTTTTCACTTACGTAAGCCTCACGTCAATAATGTTTTCCTAGCTTTCGGCCTTTCAGCATTAAATTGTAATAAACAAGTCAATGCTCCATGATCACTACTCAAATGGAATTACAAGTGTTTGTGGAAATGTTTCACACATAGCACTATAGCCAGCAATCCCTTTCTCGCTTGGACAGTGTCTTCGAGTAATAAGGTATTACTTTCACTTTCCCATCAATTTCATCGATTTCTTTTCCCCTCCTCCTATACCGTCTTTGCTGGTATCAGTATTTAATATAAATTTAAGATTGCATAGGATAAACCAGAACTGGTGCAGATCATAATCTCAATTGAAGTTCCATAATCGCGCATCGTCTTGCTTTTCGGTCTATTCAAATGCTTTATCTTTTCTTGGAAGCTTATGTAGGCTCTTAGCAATATAATCAAATTCTGGTATAAAACTTCGGTGTTGTACAATCATTGAAAACTGCAAAGCTCTGATAAATCTTTTAACTTTAACATACAACAAACTATAGAAGTTTCTATCTTTAATAGAACCGAATTTATGAATATTTAAATATAACTCGACTAGCCAAAAAACACGAAATTCTCGATATTTGGAACCGCTATATTTTTCAAAAAAAAAATCCTCGAACACGTATATATCGAGTAATCCTCGAATACGTATATCTTTTTATTCGTAGTAAATTTAAATTTAAATTCGTAGTAAATATCAAAGCGTTAGAAATATTCACGATTTTCACATGACAAAAATATTTATTAAAAATTTTAAGGGTAGCTTTCTCCCTTAGTTTTAATTTTTACAAAATTTAAAATCGATTTCCGATTTTTTTAAATTTATTTCAAAATATACACTTTCAATTAATTCTTACCGCGTAATGGAAGTAGTATCGATGTGAATGTGAGGGCTAGAGGACACTGTAGGCAAAAAAACACAGTTTTCACGCAATTTTAAAACTTTATCATTTTTTTTCTCAGAAATATCAGCTTGTAAGCAAATTTTGTATGTGACAATTTTGACTTAAAATTTTACGTAAATCACTTCTTATTGGCATGGTCGCGTTAAACCTTGATCCGTCTCATTTGCTAATCATTTTGCACGTGCCGCATTCCGCCGACACTTGAACGATTATTTAAAAGCCAAAGTGTATAAGCACATAAAATTTGGAAAAAAAAACGTGCAAAGTTCATTGAACCAGAAGTAAGAAGCATTATGAACGAACAACAAGTCTGTAAGTGACACCATTCGTTATAGGTATTGCATCTCATTGATTCCGGGTTGTCAATATTAATTACTTTACTCTGAAGATTGGGTCGATTCTGCTTCAGTTGTTTCAAGAAGAGTAAATTACTATGTCTTAAAAGTTTACTATTTCTAAAGGTGTCTAAATTTACTGTTCCTTCACCCGGTTTACGCAATTTGTAAACTTTTACATGCACGAAAACATATTTCATCTTCAAATCAGAATAAAAAAACCAATAAATTCAATACATTTGCCTTGTTTTCGAATTCATATCACATCTCCAAAAGAAAAAACTATAAATTAACAACCTAGTAATAATTTTAGTGTGGTAAATAAGAACACTAGGTTTGATTATAGTATATACCAGCATAAATCCAGCAAACTTTGGTTTTTATGCATACCAAACATAGCAAACACTCAAAAACAAAACAATTCGATGTTTTTTTTAGCAAAGCTAGTAAAGTAAAGTTTAGAATACTTTTTATGCATACGAAAACTAGTAAACAGTGGCGTAGCTAGCATGGGTGGCACTCGGGGCGGATATTGTGGTGTCACCCCAAAAATAAAACTGTCAATAATAATAAAAAGCCGATAAACGTAATTTATATTTTTTTTAATTAATACAAATGAGCATTATTATTATAAGCCCGCAAGTAATTTTTAACTAATTTTAATTTGCTGAAACTCCTCTCACACGAAGCCACTAATACGCAAATAGTCATAAATAACTTTAGTGCGACCGTAAGATTCGGAAGAAATTCTAAAAAATCCCATTCTACGATGAATTTCAAAAAGTCTAGGTACACCCAGTTAGAAACTGTAACATTGGCCGCTTTTAAATGCCTCCTCACCCTTTGTATCTCTATGAGGAGTTCTGTTTCCAATACCGCATCATAAAAACCAGTAAATTTTGATACCGATAATTTTAACTCTTCACTGTTCGCCAAAAGCTAAGTGTTTGTCTGCACAACCTCGAACAATGAAGCTAAATCTTGAACTGACTTCAGTCTAGTTCGGAGTTCAACACTGAATCGGTCAAGACATTCCAACATGTCCTTTTTAAGTTGAGCTCTCAGTGTCAGTCCAACATCAGGTGCAAACTCACCACCCGTTCGTTTTTTGCGTTTTTATGACGAATTCGGCTTTCCATTGGAATGTCATAGTCCTCCGATTTTTTCGCAGTAAGATCTATTGCCTCTTCTACAATGAGACTTCGTTATGAATTGACTCTATTTTTGTAGCTAATTGATCAATATTCAAGCCCGTGCTTTGCAATCCAATCTGAGCACAGATATTATTTCTCTTAGAATATCATTCCAAAACAAAAGATAGCAAAGAAACGAAAAATCACATGCTGCATTGTTAAGGTTCTGTGCAGCGCCTCTAGTGTCTACATTTTCTTGTTGATCACTTAACTTCTCAAGATCAGCCACAATCCCATCAAAGTTTTCGGCCAATACTTTTACTGCAGCATAATGAGCACTAAAGAGTATTTTAACAGTTGCTTTGTTGTGTTTAGCAAGTACTTCCCAGCGGCTAGTCGAAGCAGAAAAACATGTAAAAATGGCTTCCACTGACGAGTGTTGGCCGTATAAATTAATTGAATGATCTTTGCAGCCCACAAAAATTGCTTTGTTATTTTTTGCTTTAATAATAGCTTGCACTTCTCCATGTATACTTCTCATAACAGCTGCATTATCATAACCTTTGGGAGCGACAATTCATAACATCTATACCATCATTTTCAAGATTTTACACTGAAAAAAACATGTCCTATTTCCAATCGAAATGCAGTTGTCTCAACCTCACCGTGCGGGCAGATATGGCGAATCGAAATACGAGATTGATTCAACAACCGTACAATGATAAGCCGATGCAGTTGAGACAATCACATGAAATATTTATGTGAAAATAAAATATAGTTCAATTAATCTCAAATACTTAAATTTTAAAATGAAAAATTCATGATATAAGGCCAAAGAAACATGTTTTCATGGAAATAGTTATTAACTTTATTCAACTACTGTTATATTGGATAGCACTTTATATTTTAATTACACCTCATTCTGTTATCAGGAGAATGTTACTGAGTACTGAGTAGTTGTCCCAATCACGGTGAAATTGTTTGTAAATATCTTTTCTTTGCATGAATAATAAACTGCCATCTTCGAGATGAGGTTATCATTACTTCAATTTTTTTTTCAGTGTAAGAATTTCATCGCTTAAATCAGCGGCTTTTTTCTTTTCAGCGGCTTGGAAAAAATCCAAGGAATACTTCCTTGATTTCCTTGATACTTTTGATGATTTACCATGCTCCAAATTCAAAATGTGTTCTTTTAACACTACATCATACTTTGACAATAGTTTGGTTAGTTCTAAGAAATTGCCTTTATTTGAAGAACTTTGTCCTTCATCATGTCCATGAAATGCTGGGTTTTGTTTAGATAAAAACCAAGTTATATCCAATAATCTTGATAAAAGATGTTTCCACTTCTGTTTTTTATTATATATTAATTGCAAGGCTGCGTCTCGTATCGTTTTATGAATTTTTAACCTCATTTCCAAAGTTTTCCACTTTTCAAAATTCTCCAGATGTTCATTTGAAGTTTCATGCTCGGCCACTTTGGGATTTAGTTTCCACCGCTTCTGATATCCAGTAGTAAATGTTGATTTTGTATTATTGTTATTGGTGACAGCAAATACACGACAACAGAAACAATACAGGACGCAAGTTATTATTTACAGGAGAATAAACAATCCATGGCCGTAGAATTTTTTCACCATTATTCATCATTTTATAAAACCATTCTTTAGAAAGATGGCGAACATCACCTTTTATGTCTAACCCGTGTCTAGATACAGTAACAAACGACCCTTCTCTATTTTGAAAATGTTCACTTTCTTTTTTTATGATTTCAATGCGAACATTACCGGAGACGAGTATATTCCAATGTGATACATCTCTTAAGTCCTGAAGTGATTCACCCATGCAAATACTGTCTTTGATAGTAGAAGCATTAGCGGCATTATCACTGTCATTTTCATTATTCCTTTCTAATTCGTCATCATAGGTTATCATTATTAATTCTGTATTGTTGCTGTTACTTTCCGAAGATGAGCCAATATTCTCTGAAACATTCGTTGCATCAACGTGATAATCAGTTTCTTTTGATGAACCTTGGATATCATCGGGTTTTGTAACATATTTATAGATTTGGTCTTTCTCTGCTGGAACCAACTTTTTCTTTAAAAAGTATGAACTCCTCGTGGCATATTTATTTTTTGGGATATTTGCTAAACGAAATCTAAAAAAATATTTTTAATTATAGTATAGGTATCAGGAAGCATTAATTCTAAATATATTTGTAGGATACATAATAGGTACATAGTTCATAATAAGTACACTGTGTTAACGACTAAATACACCGCCAAGAAAATTAATTTATTTAAATTTCCTTGTAACAACTTATATTAAATAATATTTGATAAAATGGAATATACAAATCATAGCCTAATATTATAAGGAACTATTTAAAAAAATATAAGTATGAAATCCTAAAAGATATTTTATATAAAGAATTGAAACCAAAATTAAATATCCAATTAGAATCATGCTCAATAATTTACAAAATTGAATGTGATTTTTGTGAAAAATTTTACATCGGGAAAACCGGAAAATATTTTAAAGACTGATTTAAGGAATACCTGCCTAAGAAGAAAAATAAACAAAATTTAAAGTTTATTTTTGCAAACCATTTACATAGTTAATAACAATAGCTACACCACTTTTAAAAAAAAATTGCAGGCTTTACATTTATGTAGCCAAGGATCTTTAAAAGAATCACTTGATGAGTTTGAAATTTACAAGGGATTTAAAACCCAACAAAATGTAATTTTAAATGATAAACTTTCATTTAATTCAAATATATAAATATATAAAACTGAAAACAAACAGTATGAGTATGTATCAACCTACAAAAATTTGCAAAACTGCAGTAATTGCATAACTGCCATTTTATTCTACAGTAATTATTTTTGTGTCCATTGAAAAACGATCTATTTCAATTTATTCTTTGAGTTTCAAGATAAAGGAGAAAAAATTATTTTGAGATCATTTACAAACACGGTAATTTGATTGTTTGTTAGTTTACGTAGGTGTTTGCAATTAATTTGTTTGAAATGTAAAACATATATTAGGTAGTAAGGTTAAGCGGATATTTTAGAAATAATTTTGGAATAGACACATTGTAACTAAAGGGTGCCATCCTATCGACAAAGGGTGCCACATTATCGACGTAAACCACTTTTCCTATACATTATTCAGCATATGTGTTTCCAGACCTGGTCATTAAATAATCATGCTTGCATACTAAATAATATATCGTAAAAAACGGTCAATGGTATCTATAGGAATATTCAAAGCTATTGAGTAATTGTGGTGATGGGATTCAATGCTCAACATGTTGATTCGATTAATATTGTTAAAATTTTATTTCACGTAATAACTCAAAAATTTTAAAAAGTAGAATAGATTCTTTTTGAACCAATAACACATTTATAGGACACATTTATAAGTTATCACAATTTATAAATTAAAATTATATGGATAACCTGGTTAAAATGGTTTCTAAGTGATTTATCGTTGAAAACATGTGATGGTTTGTTTAAGTTTTTTACGTTCGGGTGTCACCCCAAAACGGTTTCGAAGTGATTTATCATTGAAAACATTGTGATGGTTTGTTTAAGTTGTTTACGTTCGGGTGTCACCCCAAACGGGTTCGAAGTGATTTATCGTTGAAAACATTGTGATGGTTTGTTTATATTTTTTACGTTCGGGTGTCCCCCCAAAACGGTTTCGAAGTGATTTATCATTGAAAACATTGTGATGGTTTGTTTAAGTTGTTTACGTTCGGGTGTCACCCCAAAACGGTTTCGAAGTGATTTATCGTTGAAAACATTGTGATGGTTTGTTTAAGTTGTTTACGTTCGGGTGTCACCCCAAAACGGTTTCGAAGTGATTTATCATTGAAAACATTGTGATGGTTTGTTTAAGTTGTTTACGTTCGGGTGTCACCCCAAAACGGTTTCGAAGTGATTTATCGTTGAAAACATTGTGATGGTTTGTTTATGTTTTTTACGTTCGGGTGTCACCCCAAAACGGTTTCGAAGTGATTTATCATTGAAAACATTGTGATGGTTTGTTTATGTTTTTTACGTTCGGGTGTCACCCCAAAACGGTTTCGAAGTGATTTATCATTGAAAACATTGTGATGGTTTGTTTAAGTTGTTTACGTTCGGGTGTCACCCCAAAACGGCTTCGAAGTGATTTATCGTTGAAAACATTGTGATGGTTTGTTTAAGTTTTTTACGTTTGGGTGTCACCCCAAAACGGTTTCGAAGTGATTTATCATTGAAAACATTGTGATGGTTTGTTTAAGTTGTTTACGTTCGGGTGTCACCCCAAAACGGTTTCGAAGTGATTTATCGTTGAAAACATTGTGATGGTTTGTTTAAGTTGTTTACGTTCGGGTGTCACCCCAAAACGGTTTCGAAGTGATTTATCATTGAAAACATTGTGATGGTTTGTTTAAGTTGTTTACGTTCGGGTGTCATCCCAAAACGGTTTCGAAGTGATTTATCATTGAAAACATTGTGATGGTTTGTTTAAGTTGTTTACGTTCGGGTGTCACCCCAAAACGGGTTCGAAGTGATTTATCGTTGAAAACATTGTGATGGTTTGTTTATGTTTTTTACGTTCGGGTGTCACCCCAAAACGGTTTCGAAGTGATTTATCATTGAAAACATTGTGATGGTTTTTTTAAGTTGTTTACGTTCGGGTGTCACCCCAAAACGGTTTCGAAGTGATTTATCATTGAAAACATTGTGATGGTTTGTTTAAGTTTTTTACGTTCGGGTGTCACCCCACAACGGGTGACACCCGGGGCGGACCGCCCCCCCGCCCCCCCCTAGCTACGCCTCTGCTAGTAAACACTTAAAAAACCTAGTTACTAGGTTTTATACATATGGCCCATTCTCTTATTTGTTAGTATTTTTAAATTATTTCTATTTTTCTATTGTTTTCTCAAATTATTGTTGTTTATTGTTGGTATATAACTGAACTGTTTAAACCTCATATATCTTATATTAACCAGACATTAATAATAAATTACAATGAGCAGCAATAGTGACAACGAATGTCGCGTCGCTACAACAACAACAACAACAACAACAACGAAAAGTCGCCAAAAACGCCCAGAACAGAGCTTCAAGCGCATAAGCGAGCGTCTAAAATATCACTTTGACCATTCTGGATGGAAAATTCAGAAAATTGGTTTTATACCACTTCTGTTCAAACTTAATGCAATCACGAAGGATGAGGCTAAATTCACACATATGATCCAAGTATTGTGTCACGAGGAGGCCAGCAGTCAAATCACTGACCTTATTGTAGATAAATACAAGACGAAAGAAGCACAGCTTTAAACAGATTATCTCAATCAGACAAAAACAAGCTCATGGGGGACAGACGGCCGTCTGCCATGTTGCGGCACATTTAACCACTAACTGGCGAAAACTTTAAAGTTTAAACCGCATATTATAAAATCGTTACGGATCAGAAAACTCCCGGAAGCTAAAATAGTGATTTTGTCGATACAAGAAACAGTAATACAGCACTAATTGGCAATAACATCTGATAAAATTTGCAAAGTCTGTGCAGATTTCTGCGTTGCTACACCTCTTACGCTCAACATCGCGCACAAACTAGCATCGAGATAGTCAGCGTCGGCTTCTAGACAACTCGAAAACTCCAATCGAGAACCTGGCAAGACTAGAAGCAAGGTTGGATGGACTGTATCGAGGACATAGTAGATCAACGAATCGGCGATCTCGGACTCTATCTACAGGCCGGAACTCATGATATTCGATAAATCAACGATACGGCAGCAACTCACATCGCTCCATCGCAAAATGGACGTTTACGAATCCAATATTTAAAAAAAACTAAATAACAGCTGAATCGAGATGGCATTCACCCAGCATAAAACTTCTGTCTCTTCATCCAAGACAAAATCAACAAGCTCATTTTTCTAGTAGACACCGGTGCAGATCTGTCTGTTTTGCCTATTTCTTTATTCAAGAAAACAATCAAAATTTTAAATTTGTCATTTGATCTGGCCTTGTCAGCTGCCAATGGTTCTAGCATTCCCACTTATGGTACGTAATTGCTACAAGTTAACAGCGGACTCAAACGAGCATTCAAGTCAACAATGACAACGGTACTATTCCAAATGATACCCTTCTCTAACAGTTAAACCGAATTGCAATCTACCCTAGTCCATTATATAGTTACAGAAGGACATTTTCCAGTATCACGACGACGCAGATTGGATCCAACTAGGCACAAAGCAGGATTCAATGTATTCCTACACATGGTGAAATTAGAGATTAGCAGACCATCCTCTTCTTCAGTAACTTGTCCTCTGCTCATAGTGAAGAAAAAAGATCACAACTGACGACCGTGTGGAGACTATCGAAGACTTAACACGGTCACAACACATGATCGTTATCCTATACCCCACATTTAAAACTTCTTCATGCATTTACATAGCTCCAAAATATTTTTTAAAATAGATCTCGTCAGAGTATACCACACATTCCCGTTGCACTTAAGGACGTTTACAAAACGGCAATAACTACTCCATTTGGCCTATTTCAATTCACCCGAATGCCATTTGGTTTTCGCAATGCCGCTCAAACGTTTCAGTGATTCATGAATGAAGTACTTCGAGAGCTAGACTTTGTTTTTGTCTGCATAGACGATATTCTTGTGGCATCCCAATCCGAGGAACAACACAAACTTCACTTGGATCAATTATTCCAAAAGTTATTGGAGCTTGACATTCACACCAAGACAACCAAATGCATCTTTGGTGCAACTTCTTTGATTTCCTTAACCACAAGATCACTCCTGATGACATTCTCCCCTCTGATGAACGCATCCAGGCAATTAGGGAATTGCCAGCTCCAAATTTAATAAAAACCATTCAACGCTTTGTTGGTATGGTAAATTACTACCAATTACTACGTTTTATTCATACCAAAGCTCGTCGAAACTTTGACTCCAATTCATTCTCACTTGGCTTCTCTTCTCAGGATACCCTAGACAGCCAAGAACTTTACTTGGCCTGTTGAATGCGACGAAGCATTCATACACGTCTAGAATGAATTGGCCAGAATAACACTTCTCCGTGAATAACTTGGCTATTATACCAATAACCGACTCAAAGCTTAGCATCACTACTGATGCATCAAACACTGCGGTCGGCGCAGTACTGCAGCAGTTTTATAATAAGTGTTGGGAGCCTCTGGGATTCTTTTCAAAGAAACTTTCGGAGGGAGAAAAATAATATTCCGGATTCGACAGGGAATTACTGGCAATCTACATAGCAATCAAACATTACCGGTATTTGGATACCGGATTATATTCAGTTTATATTATTATACTTCGGACACTTGGATTATATTTCACGTAAATTCAGCACATGCAAGCACAAAAAGCAGACGTGGAACTTCAGAATTAAATTTTTCGGCGCAGACGTCACACTAATTCCAACATGAAAATAGAGATTTTCAAATTACCTGCGAAAGATCTACTGGGAACAATCACCCATACATCGCAGAAGCACTACGTCGAACAGTTTTCGAACATTACACAACTTATGTAATGAGCGTTACTTTTGGCATAGTACAAACCAGGATGCAACTAAATGGGCGAACTCTTGTTTGTCCTGTCAACGATTCAAAGTTCAACGTCACACCAAATCACCTCATGGACAATTCGAAATTCCAATCCGTCGATTTGAACCTTAGATACAGTAGGACCACTTTCACCTTCAAACGGATTTCAATACTTACTTACCTATGTTGATCGTTTCACCCGCTGGCCCGAAGTATGACCAATATGTCTGCAGCAACTATTGCCACAACATTTGTAAGCAACTATGTGTCACGATTTGGTGTCGCAATTCGAAAGCAAACTTTTCGAAAGCTCTCATCGGATACGTACAGCACCTTAACATTTGCAAGCCAATAACATGGTCGAACGCTCCCAACAACAGCTTTAAGCTGCTCTTATGCTCCAAAGCAACACTATCAAGCTACAAAAAACATCAAAAATGTAAATTTTAGTTCGTGAAAAAGGTGCAGTTTAAAGTTTAATAGTCAAAAATATCTGTTCACTACAAAAAGAAGTGATATCCTGTGTCAAGTAGAAAAGAGTGTAAAACAAAACATTTCCAAATAATTCGGTGTTCTACATGATTCGAACAACTCCAACTAACTAGGTATTAAAACAAAAGTTTCTAGTAAAAGCATAGAATAACTATAGTAGAAGAAGAATGTCCTAACACGTTTTATGCTTCGTCACATTAAATCTATTTTTTAGTTGGGTAGTTGCTTTATCTAGTGTATAGCGCTGGAACTGTGTGGTAGAGAAACTATTCATAAAAATTTTTAACATTTATCTCTCTTTCTGGCTTATACTGTATCTAATGATGAACATAAAATAAAACAAAAAATGAAAATAAAAAAAAAGAATAAATATATATATTTAAATTTTCTCTTTCTTTCTGCTCTGTATTTTGTATGTTAAAAATGATTGAAAACAAAAAGTACGCGGATGTATTAGTGTAATCCTTTAAAAATTTTAAAATATTAGTAATTTGGTTTATTTAAAAAAAAATAAAAATATGTGTCCATATAAAGCGAAAATAATTTTGCGCATGTGTGTGTGATTTAACACAAATTCGTTTGATGTGATTGAAATTAGTTTTTTTTCACTATTTTTGTTTGTATGATTTATTTTTACTTTTTTGTTTATTAAAGGGACAAACAACAACAAAGTTTTGATTTTTGTTTTTGCTAAACACATTTTGAATAAAGATATTTTAGTTTAGAAGATACAACAACAAAATTTAAATTAGGATTTATTTTGATCTTAATTGTTTTATTATTTTAGCAAAAAAAGATTTTGATTCATTGGATTTTGGTGGAAAGTCCTTTGTCAGATACCGAGTGTTTGTAAAGTAGTCTTTCGAATTTCCAGTAGCTGCGTTTTGGTTGATGTTTTGAATAGAGTTCTTCAATTGTTCGCGTTTTATTCTTTCTAAAGAGTTTTGCTGGAGCTTTCTTGTGACACATATCATCAGTTTGGGATCTTTAGGTGTTCCTTTTTAACCATTTTTCTCGCTTTTTTGTTTATTTACAATGCTTTATCGGCAATGGTCATCAAACCATTCGTTGCGAGCATTCTTGTTCCGATTGTGTTTTATCTATGGATATAATGGTTAATTGATGTGTTTTCACTATTTTTGTATGTTTAATGGCAGCTCTCAATGGCTATCATGGTCTTCACAGTTGTGTGTGTCATCTACTAATTTTTATTCAGAATTATTGGATGCTTTAATACCTCGATATTCTAGCGCACGGTTCTTTGACTCTCTATTGCATGTATATGACAGTTGCAATTGTAATTAAAGACAGCAAGCATATGATCAGTATTCATATCAGCAAACTTGTGTGATCGAACGACAGTTACAACAGAATATTGTCTCTTAGCAATACTCGAGTCCTCTAATGGATACAATAAACATGTTCTAACGTTGGACGCTTGATAGATGGACACATCAATCGGCCAAACTTATAGGTTTGAATATATTTGGGATATTGTCATTATTTTCACTCAATTCAAAGAGATGTTATAGATAGAGTTTAACAAGACAAATAGCTTTTGTTATTAAATTTGTAATGAAATGTAAACACTTGACGATTTTTTGACAGACTTCCGGTACAGTTATCGAGCACATCGTCCTTTCAGCTCTTTCCATTGAGTAAACTTATTTGTCGAAACAAAAATTTTTGAAATTCGTTCAGTTCGTTCGTTCGTTTTCTAGATTTCGTCGGTTGTGACGGCCAGCCGGCTGGTTGTAACACCTTTCGATTCGCCTGGCAGATACTTGTGCACCTCAAAATTGCCTGTCAATTTTTTTTTTGTACTCTACAATAAGTGAGCTAAATCATATAAAAATTTCAAGCCTACAGGAGGAAGTTGTTTTTTTAATTATTTTTACACTTTCAAACATATAGGGGATGATGACGTGCACGGTTGATGCCTGGCAGGTGGTGGTTTCCGTACTTCACATTTCATGAACTATCACTAAAAAATTCTAGCCTTACAGAAAGACCGTTACCCAAAGGGTTCACTAGCCCTCAGTCTATAAGGATTTATGTATCTTAAAATAAAACCAAAGAATTTCGATTTTCAAAATTTTCTATTTTAACAATAAAAAGTTTAATAAGCAAACCAACAAATAAAAATTAAGTCATGCAAAGTCGTTTAAAAATTTTTTGCTTTATTTTATTTTAGTTTAACCCAATGAAATTCTCTAAAATGTAATGACATCATTCAATTTCACCAATAACATTTGAATTATACTAATAATAAATTGTTATACGTCTGGTCTACTGGGATATTAAAAATTATCAAATAAATTTTGAAATAATTAACTGATATCGCAGTAAGCCATATATATAAAGAAATGAAAAATGACAAAAAAGTTTCTAATCAAATTCCCTTCGTTCGTTGATAAATTCTCATAATTTTTTGGAAAATTCTTCAAGCAAGTGGTATTGATAATAGCCCTCGGCCTACGGCCTCGTGCTTTTATCAATATACTTGCTTTCGAAATTTTTGGCAAAAAATTATTTCGAATTATTATCGCCCTTGGGAAATTACAACTGATAATTTTAAAAATAGAAAATATTTAACAATTTTACATATACTATTTATGTTTATTATCATAGAAAAAATAGTATTTCGCGAGAAATGAAAACCTTTTCATAATAATAATCTTATATATTAATACGCTAACAAAACATTTTGAAGAGCCTAAGGCTTTTTTATTCGCAGATGGATTGATTTCAAATTTTCACTGCTAACTGATATTAGTGTAACTTAGATTTCACACAAATCGGATCATAAATAAAAAAGTTATAGACGAATTAAATTTATTTTTGAACTTAAACGAACTCCCCTAAACTTATATGAAATAGACTTGCCCATAACGATACGATGTTATTTTGTTATTCTTTTATGCATTGTACTTTATTTTAGTCTTCTTATGTACATTGAAGTGAATGAATGTGAAAATTTTGTTCTGTTTTTTCTTCATAAATAAATGGTGTTAATGGTGAAATGAATGTTGTGAGCAAGAAATGAATTGCACATCATTTTAAAATTCATAATATTTTTTATCATCGCACTGGTGCTTTAATTCCTGCTTATGGTCGACCTCCAATGTATGCACAATTATATTTTTATGATGTTGATACTGCTGCTAATATGAGAATGAATAGAAATGCCAATGTATGTGAAGTTTTTCTTTTCCGTGAGATAGGTTTTGAGTTAGATCGTGTAAATCTTTTGTTCGTTCTTTTAAATCAATGCATGAATTTTGTGAAAGACCTTAGAATGTTACTGCTGATGTGTCAATGGTTATAAAAGTTAACAGAGAATGTCACCGACGAATATCACCGTCGTTTTAATGATGCTGTTCAAACTGATGTGGCTGCTATTTTTAAAAATGATGATGGTGTGAACCACCTTTTGAAAGAAATATGATTGTTTTTTCAAAAAATGCAAATGAAATTTGGATCCTTTAGCTTATCCTTTGTTGTTTCCAAATGGTGATACTGGGTGGCACGTTAATATTCCACATAATTTAGTTTCAACTTCACGTGCTAATGTGCCACGTACAAAAGTTACAATGTTGCAATATGCATCTTCTCGCCTTGCTATACGTGTATTAAGTCTTTTGCATCGTTCTCAAACATTATTTCTTCAATGGATTGTTGATATGTATGTTCGTATCGAAGGTACACGGCTTCATTACATTCGTTCAAATCAATCTGCTCTTCGTGCTGCTTTGTACAATAATTTAACAGATTTCTTGCATCAAAATCGCAATGGCGATGATAATATGCAAGTAGTTGGTCGTAAAGTAATTTTGCCATCTTCTTTCACCGGTTCACCACGTAACATGTATGAAAATTAGTTGGATGCAATGTCTATTGTACAACATTTCGGTAAACCTTCTTTATTTATAACAATAACATTTAATTCTCAATGGCCAGAAATTGTTGATAATTTGAGTAATTATGAGTCTTCGAATTTTCGTCCTGATATTGTTGTGCGTGTGTTTAAAGTGAAACTTAAAGAGCTCATAGATTGTTTAATGAAAAAAAAGATTTTCGGTTCTGTCAAAGCACTTATATATACCATTGAATTTCAAAAACGGGGTCTTCCGCATCCTTATATTTTGTTAAATTTGTCAGATGAAGATAGAATTGATGGAAATAAAATGAGTAATAAATTTGTATGTAGTGAAATCCCTGATCCAATTCTTTTTATTAAATTACATGAATATGTGAAACGTCATATGATGCATGGACCATGTGGTGCTCTAAATCCCAATTCTGTTTGTATGAGAGATGGTAAATGTAGTAAGAATTTTCCAAAACCTTTTTCTGAAAATACTAAAGAATCTGTGAATGGTTATCCTTTGTATCGTCGACGTGATAATGGTGTGAGTGTTGATGTACGTGGTGCATCTCTTGATAATAGATACTAGGAGGGCCCGGCGTGCTTCGCTACGCTTATAAATAAAGTTTTTGTGTAGACATTTTGTTGACGTAGAAGCAATGATTTCAAAAAGTGGTAATGAGAAATGCAAGCATATAATTTTTAATTTTTCTTTTTAAATATATGAATGAAAAATAATCAGAACTCTAGCTGATCAGTTCGGATATATGAAAAATTAGCGATCAAATAAGCTTACTTGAAAACTTATTTGATCGCTAATTTTTCATATATCCGAACTGATCAGCTAGAGTTCTGATTATTTTTCATTCATATATTTAAAAAGAAAAATTAAAAATTATGTGCTAGCATTTCTCATTACCACTTTTTGAAATCATTGCTTCTACGTCAACAAAATGTCTACGCAAAAACTTTATTTATAAGCGTAGCGAAGCACGCCGGGCCCTCCTAGTATATATAAACCATTTGTAAAATATGAAAGTATATTGCTAATATTTTTGTTTTTCAAATAAAATGAAATATAAATTTAGCTTTATTAGTAGATGCAGCGTATAAAATGCTATAAATTTGTAATTTTTTATTTTGTGTGAAAAACTAATTATGTCTTAAGGCAAATTATTATTGAAAAAAAAAACATGAAAAATTGAAATTTTTGTCTAAAATTTTTTAATTTTCCTCATTAAATTATTTTTTAGCATAACTATTCAATCAATTATATGTATATTAAAATGCTCATTAAAAAACTAAATGTATTGAATCAAACACTTGTTGCCAATAGTTTCACTTTATTAAACTTGTAAAATAAATGATATAAAAAAATTATATAGTAAAAATTCTTCGATAATGTAAACAACATCACAGCCATTAACGAATCGGGCAACAATATTACAAATTTCATAACAAAAGCTATTTGTCTTGTTAAACTCTGTCTATAACATCTCTTTGAATTGAGTGAAAATAATGACAATATCCCAAATATATTCAAACCCTAACGTTGGACCTATAAGTTTGGCCGTTTGATGTGTCCATCTATCAAGCGTCCAACGTTAGAACATGTTTATTGTATCCAGTAGAGGACTCGAGTATTGCTAAGAGACAATATTCTGTTGTAACTGTCGTTCGATCACACAAGTTTGCTGATATGAATACTGATCATATGCTTGTTGTCTTTAATTACAATTGCAACTGTCATATATGTACATTCAAAGAACCGTGCGCTAGAATATCGAGGTATTAAAGCATCCAACAATTCTGAATAAATATTAGTAGATGACACACACAACTGTGAAGACCATAATAGCCATTGAGAGCTGCCATTAAACATACAAAAATAGTGAAAACACATCAATTAACCATTATATCCACAGATAAAACGCAATCGGAAAAAGAATGCTCGCAACGAATGATTTGGTGACCATTGCCGATAAAGCATTGTAAATAAACAAAAAAGCGAGAAAAATGGTTAAAAAGGAACACCTAAAGATCCCAAACTGATGATATGTGTCACAAGAAAGCTCCAGCAAAACTCTTTAGAATGAATAAAACGCGAACAATTAAAGAACTCTATTCAAAACATCAACCAAAACGCAGCTACTGGAAATTCGAAAGACTACTTTACAAACACTCGGTATCTGACAAAGGACTTTCCACCAAAATCCAATGAATCAAAATCTTTTTTTGCTAAAATAATAAAACAATTAAGATCAAAATAAATCCTAATTTAAATTTTGTTGTTGTATCTTCTAAACTAAAATATCTTTATTCAAAATATGGTTAGCAAAAACCAAAATCAAAACTTTGTTGTTGTTTGTCCCTTTAATAAACAAAAAAGTAAAAATAAATCATACAAACAAAAATAGTGAAAAAAACTAATTTCAATCATATCAAACGAATTTGTGTTAAATCACAAACACATGCGCAAAATTATTTTCGCTTTATATGGACACACATTTTTATTTTTTTTTAAATAAACCAAATTACTAATATTTTAAAATTTTTAAAGGATTACACTAATACATCCGCGTACTTTTTGTTTTCAATCATTTTTAACGTACAAAATACAGAGCAGAAAGAAAGAGAAAATTTAAATATATATTTTTATTCTTTTTTTGTTTTCGTGTTTTGTTTTATTTTATGTTCATCATTAGATACAGTATAAGCCAGAAAGAGAGATAAATGTTAAAAATTTTTATGAATAGTTTCTCTACCACACAGTTCCAGCACTATACACTAGATAAAGCAACTACCCAACTAAAAAATAGATTTAATGTGACGAAGCATAAAACGTGTTAGGACATTCTTCTTCTAGTATAGTTATTCTATGGTAAAAGTAAAAATACAAAATAATATTTATTTATTTATTTATATTTGAATGAAAATGTGGAATGCGATATTTATACGATTGACTGAATCGAGAGAAGTGCGGAACCACCACGAAACCTCAGGACTAACAGATTATAACTTTAATGAACATGATTTTCAAATAACATGTTCTTAATCTACAAACTAGAGTCTGCAGTATAAAATACTAACTAATAAAATAGCTTGCATTTCTTTTATAGAATTTTCATTTTGTATATTTCTCATTAAATAAAAGTCTTAGCTCTCACTGAGGTTTCGTGATGGTTCTGCACTTCTCTCGATTCAGTCAATCGTATAAATATCGCATTCCACATTTTCATTCGAATATAAATAAATAAACATTATTTTGTATTTTTACTTTTACTAGAAACTTTTGTTTTAATACCTTGGAGTTGTTTTATTCTAATCTAATCCGAGTGACAAAGTAAGTATTTCGAATCATGTAGATCTTAATTTATAAGTCATTTATCCGCCCATGTATGGAATATTGTTGTCATGTATGGGGAGGTGCCTGTCAGTCAACAATAAAATGTCTAGACTCTGTGCAGAGGAAGGCAATACGGTTGATTGATAATCATGCGTTAACTGATCAACTTGATTCACTCCAACATCGAAGAAATGTTGCCGAACTGGCAATCTATGTTAAATACAATTTCTATGATTCATCCTTTAGAGAAATCCAAAACATCCCATCGTGTGTGCAGTGCAACCGACAAACACGAACTTCAGAAATGTCCCACTCATTTTCTGTTCAGATATCCCGTTGTAGAACAGTTTTCTTTCAGAACGATTATTTCAATAGAGTAACCAAAATGTGGAACTCATTGCCCCTCTCAGTTTTCCCTGACGAATTCGTTCCTCAGACATTTAAAGAAAATGTCCATCGTCATTTAAAACAACTTACCTAGCTATTTCCTCATTCCTTTCTTTCCCCTTTCCCCATTCCCCATTCTTTCCTAGTTGACATGGTATCTTAGGATATTTAAAGAGTCTAAATAATGAATATTTCATATTTAGTTTGCCAAATATGTACAACTAATTAGTAAAAAAAAATGTACTTAAATCAATAATTAAAATAATTAAAACTAAAAATTATTTAATTTTGTATTTACAGGAATTGGCTCGACAAATACGTCCCAATACGATACGGGCAAAATTTGGTAAAAATAAGGTTTTGAATGCAATACATTGCACAGATCTGCCCGAAGATACTCATCTTGAAGTTGAATACTTGTTTAAAATTCTAAGTTGATTAGTTACAAAACTACTATTTTGCTTTTGTCATATATATATTTTCTAAAATTATTATTTATTTACTAAATAAATTAACTATCACAAAGAAGTGATATCTTCAAAACTTTGATATTTTGTTATCACAACTGGTCTTCTACAATACTTTTTAGCTTCATAATCCATTGAAGTGAATATAAAAATAATTGTAGAGATTATCATTAGACTGGCGTATAGAAAAAACGTCCATACTGCCTTCTCAAAGATATCTAATTCAGTTACTATAATAACAAACAAATTTCCAGCGGCATTAAATATAAACCACACTGAAGTTAGGAGAGCTTTCATATATGTGGGTGCTTCAGTGTAAACAAATTGTAATCCTGGAATTGATAGAAGTACTTCTCCAAGCATCAAAAATATAAATTGTGGTATTTGATATATTGCTGAAATTTTGTGTGTGGTATCTTCATCAATTCTCCACTGTAATAACCCAGCTGCAACAAATGAAGAGACTGCGCATAATCCACCGATGGTGATACTAACGAATGGAGTGACAATGATGCCGTAACGCTCCAATAAAGGTAAACTAATCTTATTCCATAATAAAATTAATAGCAAAAATAAAATTGGTCCAATCGCTTTAATTTGATCGGGTTCAATATATAATCCATAAATCTCTGTATTCAGTTGTGATGCTTGAAATGTCCAACTAGAATCTTGTTGAGCTAATAATGACCAATAGATTGACAAAGGAAAAAATAATTTTATAACCTAAAACAATAAATTTTTAGTTAAATAAAATAACACGATGTTAAAAAAATATGGTTTACCGTTATCAAAACGGTAACATCTTTTACAAATGGTTCTGGATATCGTCCGATCGAACCTTCAATCCAGTTACTTGACTTTTTATTGCCTCGAAGCTTTGACCATAAAGCAAAACATATGCAATCGAAAACTTTTAGAATCAGATTTGTGTTGCTTGGTATTTCTGTCCTATAAAATTTTATTCCAATTAAAAAGAAAGCTGAAACATAAAAGAGAAAGATGTTTTAATGTCAACGAAGACAGAAAGTAATCGTTACAATATTTTGTAGGTATAAAGCACACTTCTATGTTTAATTATTGTTTAATACATTTTTTATGTTAATTTCCTATTCGCATGCACAACTGGGTTCACACGGTGCGTAATAATGTGTTGAGCTTATTACTATATTAAGTAGGAACTTGTACATTTCATTTGTCAATATGAAGAAACTGAGCAGGGCAAAATCTCATTAGAATTGTTATTCTGACGCAGTTTACGAACGCAGTTCTGTAGTCAGATCTTTGTTGATTTTAACGTGAATACAAACAGTAGTTATTTCTTGTTTTGTTTAGTTTGAATGTTGT